>SNQJ01S0082244.1:0-12805 GCA_010110895.2 Picea sitchensis
AGTCCATTACCTGTAAATACCTCTCTATCTAGGAGGGAGTGTTAATATTATGGTAGCTGCGGGAGGTATTTACCTCCACGTGTGAACCTGATGAGAATAGAAGACTCCGGGAAGCAAGAGAAACCCTAATGAGTTGGATAATAACCCTAGAAGCCTTGTTGGCTCAAGAAGATAATTTATATTAGGTTATTAGCCTCCAAGAGAAGAAGTCGGCCAATAATAATAATAATATACTGAACATACACTTATCTAGAAGGAGAAGTCGACCCCAGCGAATCTGGAAGAACTAGTATAAATACAGGGCGCTAGTTCTCATTTGACAACATCTCAGAATTACAGTTTCCCAATTGGTGCACACTGCAGTCGCAGTTTTGTGCGCACATGTGGAGGAGGGTTGCAGGTGTAGGTGCAGCAGTAGCTATTTTCAGTGTTGGCTTGGACTATCTATTGGCGATGGTTTGGACTATCTGATCAGTATTTTGTGATGCGCCATCCTTAGGGAATGATGCACTACCCTTTGTTTGGCTATCTAGCCTAGGGTTTGCTTCCGAAGGAATTCTTAGTCAAGGTTAAGGTGCTCAGAGGGAGGCTTCAGCCTATGGTTGGGTGATGAAGGTATCGTCAATGGTAAAACGATCACACCATCTTCTATATTCTAACATAAACCCTCTTACTCCCTAGTGCATGCAAACTAAACTCAAGGTAGATCAAGGAGGGTGTACACCCTTGTACTCTTCCAAGATACCTTGCAATAAAAGACTTGTAAACTAGCAAATTAAGAGAACTTGATGGAGGGTGTATGCACTTATACTCCTCCTAGGGTTTAAACCAAGAATATCATGAAATGAGCAAGAAGAATGCAATTTTTCCTTACCAAAACAAAGAAAGTTACAAGATCAAACTCTAGTTTCACCAAGACAAACCATCCATAAGAAAGGACAAGGGTCTCCAAGAGGTGCACACCACCTTAGCTCATCCATTCATAAATAGATATACCAAAAATCATTTGTAAGAGAAATAGATACCAAAAATGCTCAAGTATAACGAAAATTTCAGCCAATGTAGTCTTCTCACAATGGGACATCTATGATGAAAATGAAATAGAGGTGACCTCTATTTATATGACTCCTCTAAACATAATTTGTCCAATTGAAAGGGTAAACTACAAGATAAGGGGGAAACAACCCTTACTCTTGTCCCTTTTCCAAAATAACATTTTTTAATTCATAATTTGCACATAAGATAAACCCTAGAAACATGACCTCACCTTCTTGGGGCAACGTTTTGGCACCTTTAGGTCAATACATTAGGTTGGAGATGAGTGCACTAGGCCTCCAAAGGCCAATTGTCTTCAATGTAATCTTCTCCTCCATGATCCAAGGGCTCCCTCCCTCAAACGTGCCAAGTGTCTCCAATCACCACCAAATCTTAGCCCTAGGGTGGCATCAAGCCCTTAAAGGTGACATTTTGGCCTCCAAAGGCAATTCATTTGGCTTATAGGGGCTAGGTGGGATCCTCCAAGGTGTCATTTAGGCCTCCTAAGGTATATCATCATCATCCAATGTGTGGGCCTTGATATCCAACCTGTGGACTTCAAGCCCCAAGGAAGCCCAAGCTAGGTTTGTTCTTTCGAAACTTTCCACCAACTAGGTCTTGCAAAGACAATGAATATGCCCTCCAAGGATCTCAAGTCAAATGCATCATGATGAGTAAATAAAATCAATAAAAGAGCCATATAAGCATGTACATCCAAAATACCTCATCAAAATGAACAAGTGCTCAAAGACCCTATGTAATTTTTCAAGTTTAGGTATGGGAGGGTTGACAAAGTGACCTATTGGGTGAATCATACCTCAAGTTTAGGAGTGTTTCCAGAGTGGACCTCTTTCTAAGTCACGTGGATGAAGTGACATGGATGGGGGTAATAATTTTGGGCATGGTGTTCATGACATACAAGGGGTTGTAGTGTCTCATTTATGAGTTCCTTTGTAGAGGGTGTACTACACCTTCGTTTACAATGCAACCTTTTTCCAAGCCCATTCCTTGCCTTTTATTCATTTAAGATGTCTCCAGGTTGAATCCAAGGTGGGGATTCTACCTAAGCATGAAAAATAGTGCCCACATTGACTCTAACCTGGTCACATCATGCTTCCCCAAGTTGAAAATATGCATGGGGCTTCTACCTAAGCATTGAAAACAATGCCCACACATGCTCCCCCTTAGATGGAATTTATATTAGTTATTTTTCACAGGTCACATTAGTTTCTTATGAGAGACATTTCATTTTCCTCGAGATCCTTGGGCGAGCATATAGAAGGTTTATGATTGGATTTTATCTTTTTCTAGCTACAAGCCTCCAGGCCTTCAGCCCCTTCTTCCCATGAAATGAGGGACAACCCCTTCTTGGGTTAGTACACCTGAAAATCCCAAAAGGTAAGGAGATGAGGGGATGACGTATGGAAAGTGACAAGTATGGTCAAGAATGGCATGATGACTCTTCAAGTTGACCTCTCAGTGGAAAACCTATCCCTAAGGGTGACCCACTTACTAGGGCACAATGTCAACCACCAAAGTGAAATAGGGAAAATAACATAATGTCCAAGCAAACATTACATAATCAAAAGCAATAATAGATGCAACAAACCAAATGCCTCAAATATTGAAATGACACTCACCATAATACCTGGCTTGTACCTCATGGAGCAAGATCCAATGTCGTCCGGAAGCCATATGATGTGGTGGATACCGTCACGACGATCCTGGAATTGTGGTGGCAAGGTGGGTCTCTGTCTGTGCAAGTGGACACTGGTGGTAAAAATGTCTCTCGGTACTCCATGTATGCAACTTGAGGGACTCAAGAAATCATCTCCTTAGTTATCCCTAGGAGTTGGGGATACCATGTCCTTTTACAAATATGCGATTAAATTAAAACAAAAAGCAGTTGGAAATTGCATAAAAAACTGAAATTATGCATTAAAAATGATGTAGAATTTGTACTATGCTTTGGGCATGCTACACATTACAACTCTAAATTGAAAGATGTCTAAATATGGTGCATAAAACAACAAGTACAATAGGCTGTAATGACTATTTTGAAGGCTATAAGTGCTAATTAAAATGCCATTTTTGTATTTTTAGTGTTTTTGTGTTTTTTTAATTGCACACAAATTAGAAAAGACATAGTTTCTCTCTTATTGTAACATAAAAAAATAAAAAAGCTAAGTTTGTTTTTTTGGACAGAACTAAAGGACAACAAAAGAACCGAATCTATATGCCTTATATGCCTAGGATGCACATAAATCAAGTAATTAAATAAGTTTTTTTTTTTGAATGATTAAATACTCTTAAAAGACTGATCGATGCCTTATGGAGTCGAATTATGCATGAATAAAAGAGAGTAAGGTAAACGATAATGTTTAAGTCCTATTGCTTAGACTCTATCAAGTGTGCAATAAAACAAGTAAGAATCTAAGAGAAATGGAAGTTCTTACACTCAAAATACATGAAAATAGTCACCAAGAAAGTAGTTGATTTGTCTTTATTATCAAGGGTTGTAGGAAGGACAAAATATTTGACATGTAGGAACACACCAAAAATTCTCCAAGATCTCGAGGAAGCCAATATTTTACAACTCCTCCACATTAGATGGGACAGTTACAATCACAATGTTGCAATGAAGAAGTCCAATGGGCATACATGCTTGATGTTAGGTCTCAATTACACTCTCTCAAGAAAGAAGAATGGAAGCAATGGAAGGAGGCATACACTAATTAACCATTCTCCCTTTTACATTGCTTGTACAATTTTTTATAGAGAGGGAACAATCTAAGAATAGATAAAATAGAATAACATGGCATGTGTCCAAAAATACTCCAAGAACATCCCTAAGTGAAGTGCTCCCCTCTAGGTCAAACATGGCAGGTCTAGGCTCATGCCAATGCATAAACAATTTCTCTAAGTCCTGTGCCCCACTATGTTAGGATATTTTCCCTAAAAATCAACAATTTCATAAACAAAAACTACCGCTTTTGTTGATATTATGGTAGCTGCGGGAGGTATTAACCTCTACATGTAACCCTGATGAGACTAGAATATTCCGGGAAGCAAGAGAAACCCTAAAACGTTGGATAATAACCCTAGGAGACAAGTCGACTCAAGAGAATATTTATTATTGAGTTGTTAGCCTCTAGAAGTAGAAGTCGACCCAGTTAGGTCACTTGGAGGACTATAAATAAGAGGGCACTAGAGCTCATTTGCCACACTCTCTCTCACAACTGCATAAGACCAGTGGTGCACAAGTTTGGAGAGGATATGCAGCTGTAGTTGCTACTCCTGGCATTTCGGTTTTGGCTTGCACTTTCTCTTTGGTTATGGTTTGGACTTTCTGCCTGGTACGCTAGCTCTGGAGAGAGGTACGCTACCTTGGTTGGCTATTGGCTCTAAGGTTTGCTTCAATAATTATTCTCTCTATCAAGGTTAAGGTGCTTGGGGGTGGCCTTTGTGCCTATGGTTGGGTGACAATATTGCTACATTGTCTATGGTAAAACAGGCACACCTATTTTTATAACAGTTTATGGGCCCACACTATCTTCGGACAATCTAATCGTTGGAAGCTAGATTGGGAGGATTTGCTCAATTACAGTTGCAGTTGTAGTCAAAAGTTTTGTTGTAGCAACAAAACCCTAATTCTCTTGTTAAGGCACCTTAAGTGAAGAGTTTGACCTAATTCCTGGATAACCTAGTGCGCCCTAGCCTAGCGTATCTCCTGGTACTCTCAGCAAGCCAAGATGTCAAGTTTGAGTTTTTGGTCAAAGCCAAAGGTTGACCAAGTCAAAGTTGAAGGTTGACCAAGTCAAAGTCAAAGGTTGACCAAGTCAAAGTCAAAGGTTGACCAAGTCAAAGAAGTCATGACTTACTCTATGAAGTCATAAAACAAGTTATAAGGGGATTCTAACTTCAGAGCATGAAGAAAAGGATTGACCTCATCCTTGCCAAGAATAAAGTGTTGGATATCGTGAAAGGAAAGATCATGGAACCACAATTTGAAGCAGGAAAAGAGAAGGAACCTCAGAACGTTGCAGTTATGGAGAAGTTCAAGGATAATGACATCAATGCTATGAGTATCATAGTGGACTCTATAAAAGACCACTTGATACCCTACATCTCTCATCTTGACTCATCTAAGAAGATGTACGATGCCCTAACTAACCTCTTCTCAGTCAAAAACATTGGAAAAGTAATGAGTCTAAAGAATGAGCTCCATGAAATGAAAATGAATGACGATGATAGCATATGAAAATCATACTTTGTGAGAAGCTCTCAATTAAGAGATCAACTACAAGCTATTGAAGAAATCATTTCAGAAAAGGAACTGGTAAATATAGTACTCAATGGCCTTCCCAAGACATGGGATGCATTTGCCGCAAGCATGAACACAAGAAAGGAGTATCCCACATTTGAAGAACTTTGGAATTGTTGTGCACAAGAAGAATCAAGGATTAACGCAAAAGAGAAATCCCAAAAGAAATATGATGATCAAGCCTTCACAACAAAATTCAAGAATCACAGGAATAAGAGGAAGTTTGGCTTAAGGAAGAAACCAAATCAAGAAAAGGATATGTCAAAAATACAATGCTTCAACTGCAAAAAATATGGTCACTACAAGAACCACTATCTTGAGTTAAAGAAAAGGAAGGAAACAAATGAAGAAACAATTGCCAAAGAAAGGGAACCCTCAAAGAAAGCCAAGCAGGATAAAACAAACTTCTTGTTCTAGTCAAGGTAACAATATTCTTCTATAACATAGTTCTTGTACATACCATGTTTACATAGTTCCTGTACATATCATGCATATCTATTTCTTAGAAGAAAATATGGTCAGTGAAACAATACCTATGAAAGAAGAACATGATAAGGATTGCTATTACGATGACTACAAGAAGATGAAGTACATTGACAAATTCCCGAGGAATCTATTATATAAGTAACAACTGCCCGATAAGCCAAAATCAGAATCAAACTTGAAGAGACCCAAAAGGAGTCAAATCAGAAAGAAGTCAGTAATCAAGAGGAAATTAGAATAAGACTTGTGACACTTTGCAGAATTCAATAAGGATGCAGACGAAAGCATGGACTCTCTTAGATGGAAGGAGTTGATTACATAATTCCAAAAGAAGAGCATGCATTCATGCATGAAGCGAGGATCAGGAGGGAGCTAATCCTAAATGATATGATACATTGAAGAATCTGTGAAGATCATGAAGTATCTGTCCATGTTCCCATTGAAAGTAGAAACCATGATAAGCAACACATGTTCAGTTTGACTCTAGAAGAAGTCTTCTTTGAAAATAAGTCTTAAGTATCTTTGGTTGTCCATCTACATCCATTTTCCTATGATGAAATAAAGAAGTTTGAATCTTCAGGAAGGAAGCACATGGAATCTATAGAAGACTCCATGGAACCAAAATCTAAAGAGGAACATGAGGAAGAACATGAAGATTTCAAGAAAGAAAGAAAATCCAGAACAACCAGTTATTATACCGAGAATCATTAGACTACCAACTTGGTTTGAACCCACCAGAAGAAATCAATCGGAAGAAATGGAAGTTTTGATGAAGAATAGTGTATGTAATAAAATTTGAAAAGACTTATGAATGGAAGCATTGCGAGATTCAGAACTAGAGGTTCTTCCAAAAGGAGGGAGACGACTATGATGACAACTTGTTCCATTAAACTAGATATACCTCTTGCAGTATCCATGGATTGAAATTTACATGTAAAAGACTATTCTTCCCAATAAAGAAAACTGACAAAGAATATTATACCAGAAAGATACCCATGTATGCAAATGGAAGAAGACCTTGTATGGATTCAAACAACTTGATGTAGAGTATCTCATATACAATAGAGGCGTGGTGAAAAATTCCTATGACAAAGAAAGTGTATCATAATGGTTACTCAAAAGTTCGGGATGATGGATTGAAAATCTATGGCTAACTCCCATGATAACAGATCTGAAGAAATTGAAGCGACTCTAATCCAGTAGAACCATCTTTGTATTGTCAATTGATTGGCTCGTTAATGTATTTGGAGAATACTCCGCCAGATATTTTTTTTGTGGGACGTTTAAATTATGACATACAACTGCATGAATTTATCGATTCAGATTGGGCAGGGAGTACATATGATATAAGAAGTGATACTTGGATATGTTTCTATTTGAGCTTTGCCATGATGTCATGAGCTAGCAGGAAACAAAATTCTATTGCAATCATCACTACAAAAGAAGAGTATATTGAAGCTTGTGATGCTTGTACCTAAGCATAGTATATTGCAGCTTGTGATGCTTGTACCTAAGCATAGTATATTGCAGCTTGTGATGCTTGTACCTAAGCATAGTATATTGCAGCTTGTGATGCTTGTACAGAAGAAATAAGTTGATTTATGGACCGTCTGATCAAGTGTTGAATTCGACCATGATATATTGTAATGATCAGAGCTATGTGAAGCTTTTAGAGAAACCAGTGTTCCATGACAGACCGAAGTACATTGAGATCAAGAATTATATTCTTCGTGATAAATTCCATAAGAGAGAAGTGGTTCTCCAGTATATCTCCATAGATGAGTAGATAACATATATTTTGGTAAAGCCTCTGTCCAAGATGAAAAGTTTGCATAATTAAGAGACAAGTTGGGGCTCGTGGAGATGAATTTCTTATTGCAAAAGGAAGTGATTACTCCCAGGTTGGGAGGGAGCACTGATATGTTATTGATTTATGGATAGTCATTTTCCAGTTCAGGAAAATGGTCCAGGATGGCCAGTTCCTTTCCAGTTCAGAAAGTGGTTCGAGCTTTCTGACGGACAAGAATTTTCTAGTTCGGACAATCATTTTTGTTATGAAAATGGTCTGATAGATTGCTGATGTACCATAGACAACGATTCCCCTTATGGCCAGTGTGGGGGAATAGTCTAGGACAATCATTCTTCTTAGCAGTAAATCTGAGTAGTGGTCAAGTAGAATGGTCTGCCTTGTTGGGAAGTCATTCTTTCGAAGTTCATATTTGTGAGCAGTTTCAAAGAATGGTCCATTTTGGAGGTTGGTGCAGGAAAGTCATTTCCATAGGAAATGGTCTAGACAGTCATTCCCTAGGGCAGACTCATTCTCTCCAGGTTGCACTATGATTATTGCTGGAGGAATGGCCCAGTTAGTTGAATGGTCTAGGTTCAACAATCAAGGACATGCATTCCCTAGGGCAGACTCATTCTCTCCAGGTTGCATTATGAATAGTGTCGGAGGAATGGCCTAGTTAGGTGAATGATCTAGGCTCAGAAATTGGGGAAAATTATTCTTCTATGCTTGAGAAGAATAGTCCAGATATCCCATGGATGATGTTTTACTTTTTGAGGGCAGATGATCTTCCATATATCACATATGTGAGTGGAAGAATGGCCCAGATGTCTCAATTTATATCATGATATTGTCTTATGCAGGTTGATATCATATGATGTGATTTTTGTGGAGACTGTATGTCTCTAGACAATAGTTGTATGCTACTGTGGTGGAATTGATCCACTGGTTGTGATTGTGTGTCACTGGTTAGTAGTCGTGTGCTACTAGAAGTGGTTGTGTACCATTGGGTAGTATTTGTGTACTACTATGGATAAACACAGTTGTGTTCTATTGGATGGAATTATTCTAATTTCCATGGAGACTATCACTAGTGTTGGAGATCATTTCCAGCTAGATGGATAGTTAGTATGCTGATGGACAAACATTCTCCCAATGGAAAATGGCCCAGGACAATCATTCTTCTAGGATGTATGTCCAGATTAGAAGAATGATTCTTGTATCACTCTGTGGAGTGAGTGACTTATTCAACATCATGTACGATTACTCAGATGGAGTATGTCTTTGAGAGATGATGTAGTTGATGCTCTCAGATGATACTAATAGTGAAGTTGGTGCTCATAATTTGACCATGAGATAGCCTATGTGGCTATGATGATGCTATTGATTGAATGGTCTATTTGTGCTCAAGACCATTGCCTTTAATACCTCCCTATCTAGGAGGGAGTGTTGATATTATGGTAGATACAGGAGGTATTAACCTCTACATGTAACCCTGATGAGACTAGAATATTCTGAGAAGCAAGAGAAACCCTAAAACATTGGATAATAACCCTAGGAGACAAGTTGGCTCAAGAGAATATTTATTATTGAGTTATTAGCCTCCAAAAGTAGAAGTCGGCCCAATTAGGTCAGTTGGAGGACTATAAATAAGAGGGCGCTAGAGCTCATTTTTCACACTCTCTCTCACAACTGCATAAGACCAGTGGTGCACAAGTTTGGAGAGGAGCTGCAGCTACAACTACTACAATTGACATTTCGGTTTGGCTTGTAATTCCTCTTTGGTTATGGTTTGGAATTTTTTCCTGGTATGCTAGTTCTGGAGAGAGGTACACTACCTTGGTTGGATATTGGTCCTAAGGTTTGCTTCAAGAATTATTCTCTATGTCAAGGTGAAGGTGCTTGGGGGTGGCCTTTGTGCCTATGGTTGGGTGACAATATTGCTATATTGTCTATGGTAAAATGAGCACACCTATTTTTCTAACATCTTTAAGCGCATTAAAGAAGGATGCAAAAATAGTATAGGGGATACAAGGATGGTGAGTAAGTTTCAAGGAAAAAATAATAGTGAGAATGGATTAAGGATAGAGTAAGGAAAATTTGATGAGGAGGGTGCACTAGGTCAAAGGCCTAGAAAGACCATAAGGCTGATATCTCTCCAAATATAGCAAGTAAACCACACGTGGGATTTCCAAGTACCCATTAGAATATGTGAAAGTGCATTTAGTCCTTGAAAATTCAAACTTCAGAATGACTTAAAATTCAAGAATCATGTTGTATGCTATACTGCATATTAAAAAATGTAGCCACCCTACCAAAAATAACACTACCAAAAATATACCAAATTTCTATGATTTTGTAATCAACTAAAACTCAAACCATGGGAAAATATCTATACTAGGTCCTAAAAAATGTAATAGTCCTACTAATCAAACCAAAACTAAATTTTTTTAAAACTAACAATTTTTAAAAATACAATTTTCTAAAAATAGAAACTTCTTTGATTTGCCTCAAATTTGAACCACATGCACATCTCCCTATAGGGTATTTAAAAATATGACCATATTTGGAAAACACTATCTTCTAAGAAACTCTAAAATAAAAAATGAAAATCTTGGAATCAAGAAATTGCAAAAATAGAGATCTAAACATACCCTTTAGGGGTATTTGACCTTCCATACTTATTCTGAATGCCACAAGGAATTTGTAAGTATGGGACACCTATTGTGACTGAAAATTTGTCCAATTGCTACCTGTCACTGTGCCCTTTAGATGTATATGTATATAAGCTACATGCACAAGAACTTGTGTATCCATCAACCCTTGAATAACAACAATTTCTTGGCCAACAATTTTGGATATGAATTTGGTGGCAATATGATAGTCATATCACATATGTAGATTCTTCATTAATTTGTGTGACTGAACAAGAAATTGTAAATAATGGTAGTGGATTCTGTAGCTACAACATTGGACAATCATTTAGATCCCTTTAGGTTCTTCTTCAAGCATACCCATAAAAGGTCTGCAAATGTATCAAAGATAGTTGGTTACTAGATCATAATTGAATATTTCTCAAAGGGATGCAACAACCCTTCAAGGATGGTGCCTTAGATTATAATTGATATTCAATATTTTTGTCTCTCTTTATTACTGGGTTCTCTAGTTACAAGACAAATTTATCCACTTGCAAAGAAGCATTGCAGAAATCCCAAACATTGTTATTTTCAACACAATTGCAAAGAACAACAGAAACCCCAAACTTGTAAGAGAAACATTATAAAACACATCTCCCACATTCTACATATTTGTCTTTGAAATGAGTTTCCATGTTGTGAATAATAAAATATAATTAACCTCCCTTAAGAACAATGACATAGTATTTTATTATAAACTCCTCATTTTAAATTAACAAGCCCAAAAAATGACCTTTTGATCTTTAGGATACAATTATCCCTAAACTCAGATGAGGATTAATCATTCTCGTTCAAAGTATTTTACCCATTCTAAATTCAAGAAAAATATTTATTATGGTTTCTATGCCAACAATGGCATCAAACAAATTTTTCTTTGCAAATTTTTGACCAATACTCTTCAGTTTGGCTATGAATAGAAATGTTGTTGCATGATTGTACCAAGAGATGTACATCCCAATAAAAAAATCAAATTTGCATACAATGATGTGTCTTCAACTATTTTCTCATAGGTGATCTATTATTGGTGCTAACACAAAGCATAGAGGACATGAACTTAAGTTATGGATCTCAATTGATATGGATAGAACAAAGATCGTACTTTCTCTCCCAGCCACTATACAAGGTGGTGGATGTGCCCCATTTTGTAACCAAATATGTAAACCTGTTCTTTCGATAAAAACCTAGATATTTCTAATATTAGTAGGTTTGGGAATAGGCTAAGTTGGTTTGGGAGTTAAGTGATCATGTCATTGCCAGATTTGTTGAAAGGTTTGTTGTTTAACTTGGTCCCCATGTTCACAACAAAGGTTTGATTTTTTATCTACCATTTTGCAGTTATTTGGATCTAAATCCTTTAAGATACTGACTTGAGCCACACAATTAATGTTGTTGCTTGAGTTATTCCAACATTCAAGCATTGCCTCTTCATTGGTTTTTCATATATGATCTTATGTCATGGAGATCAATTCCAATGGAAATAACAAAGCCTATGCTTCCCCTCCTAGTGACTCTACAAGTTGGTGGATGTACTTGTTTTGTAACCAAATATGTTTAAAATGTTTTATTTGGAAAAACGTCTTGGTTTCATTCTTCACACTTTTTGCAATTTGCTTTGTGCTTCATATCCAAACAACAATGATAGTTTATACATGTTGATTTTATGTCTTTTTTCTTTCGTGCTATTTAATTGGTTTTCATTCAACTGGGCATCCATTGTTGGCCTTCTTGCAAAAGGTTTATGTCAATGTGCATTCATGTATACTTTCAATGTGGATTTCATGTATACTTTCATGCATAGTTACTAGATTTTCCTTAGAGAACCCTGTACCCGCATCAAAATCTTCTCAGAATCAAAATATCAAATTCTTCATTTTTATTTATTTATTTATTTATTTTTATCTCTTTTTGGGATCAGATTTGTTTGCTGAAATCAGATCCATTTCCAACAAAAGAGGATCCATTTCCGGTGACAAAATTGTGGCAGATTTCATATTTAATTCATATTTCAACAAATCTATAACTATAGCTAGTGATTTAGAAAAAAATGATTAAAAAACATAAATATATATAAATTAGGGTTAGGGTTCCGATTCCTTGATTCCTAATTTATGGATGAATGCTGCATCCACACCATATTCTTCTGTCGATTCTGATTGCACCCACGATTCAGGTAACCTTGCTTTCATGTATTCTATAATCCAATGAAATATTTACCAAGATTTTACAAGATTATATAATTCAGTAAAAGATTCGCCAAAAAATCATATATACTTATTATATTATTGATAAAATAACCTTCAACTTATCCTATGTACCATGGGGATTTGCCCATTTATTATACATATAAATTTAGGGGGACTTCTTAAAGTTTTCCTTGGTAGTAGCAAGACTCACCTACTTATATTGGGGATGGTTTCACTATGGGGAACTTGTAGTTTTATGGAAACGTTCTTGGAGAGCTTGATTTTCAAGTCTTTCTAG
>SNQJ01S0082244.1:17464-48044 GCA_010110895.2 Picea sitchensis
TAAAGACCTTCCACAGGGTAAAACATCCCTGTGGAAGTTATCAAAACTGTTTACATAAAATCTGGGAAGATATCCCAAGTCTGACTAAACTAGGAACCTAAAATAAAACTAAAACACACAAATATCTCCTAGACTGTCCAGCAATGCCTCATGCAATTCGGATGTACCTGAAAAGGGTTAAAAATGGACAAGTTAGAAGGATATTTCATTGATAAAATGATAAAAATCTAATTCTATAGACTAGCTACAAAATCTTGCGATTCTGTAGCTGGTCTAAATCAGACATAGAATCAACATAAAAATTAATTCAAATCTTTTAAAGAATTGAATTCAACTATTTACAAGTACCTAATAGCTAATTGAAAGACAAACGAATCATTCAAATTGAGATTGCTATACTAATTCGAGATCAAAACAAAACTAAAATCAAATGACTACAGAGATGCATATACTCTGTTTCGTTTGATACAACAAAATTGGGTGAGCAGTATAATATCGGACATTAATGAAATCGTTCCATATCAAATTGAAATCGATACAACTAAAACAAATCATAGGCAATTGTTATTCTGCCTCATCAACAGGAAACACGATCGAATCCAAACAAGATCATTTTCAAATCGATATAACTGTATGACATAACAAACGATCCATACCACACGCGGATTAACTCAAAATTGGCATGTAAATCAACTAAAATACAATCATAACAGGATCAATCAGTTGGTAACAGAGTTCGTAAGAATTGTCTGATCGTTTGTTATTGCAAATTGGGGCAGACAAAATCATTCACGAAATCATTTCTTGAATTTATTTTGAAACGACCATTTCCCGAATTTCCTCATACAAAGTTGACAGAAATAACATAAATCGGTCTGAGTTAACAAACTCGTTTGAAAATTAAAATTAACAGAGCTGCAATCAAGTCTATTTTTGATACGAATACAACTCATAAAATCGATCATACTAATTGAAGATACACAACAATCCAATCAAGTGAATCGAACAACTGGGGTTTAACATAGTCATTGTGAATCAAAACCGTTCCATGATTCGGGCATTTATATCATTTACACAGGCTTAAATGAGAATATCGTTTTCATAAAAAAAACAGAGTCGTTCTTTCCAAATTAGAGCCAAACATAGTTGTATTCCTTTTTTAGAAGATTACATGACAAAGCATATTAAAAGGTTGTAACAACCAAGCTCACGAAATCGTTTCAAAAATCAACTCATCAAAACTCAATTAGGGTCGATGTGATCCGAATACAACGAAATCATACCAAATCAAAATATGATCGTGCTCTAAATTTAGCATGAAAACCTCCTATTCATGTTTGATACAAACAAATTCAATTGAAAGAAAACCATCGATTCCGCTAAATTAACAGACAAACGAATCAAATCCGATGAGAATCTATCAGTGGCTAAACTGGGTATGAGCAAATCGTGTATCCAAATCGAAACTTCATTTATTTTTAGCAAAGCGAAAAAAATGTACAGGATGAACAACATTATGACCGAGCCAATTCGAATGATAGATAGAGCTATTCGAAAACCAAATTCAAATCATTATATTAACCCTGGTTATTCAAAAAACTAGAATGAAATCAAAATTCATACCTGTATGACGAGCAGACGGCTTGGTCATGACATTTTGGAGTTGACAACGGCTGTAGTTGATTCAACATTCCGAAAAATGATGGAACCAATAGTTCTCCTCTTGGTATCAACATCTTGAAGTTTGTCCCTTTGGCTGGTCAATACTGCAACTTGGTTTTCCAGCGATTTAATTTTCGATTGAAGCACAGGAATGTCCATATAGTATCGTTCCAACCACACATCACATTGGTCACATGATGACTATCTGGGCTTCGAAGATGTGAGTGAGGATTTGGTTACATTGCTGAGGGTTTCGTTAGGTAGTTTGATTCCTAGGTAACTGGGATTGTTTCTTAGGCAAGGGGGAAGATTCAAAATGAAGTCATAATGTGGCTCAGAGCACAGACCCTATGAGTAAGGGTACTCACTAGTAGGAAGCGTTCTATGTCAGAGTTTGAATCCTCACCAAGGACTATGGGCTTCTGCTCAACACTAGGTTTAGTCTTATTCCTAGCCATTCTTGAGATAAGCCGAGCATTCTTTTTTCCTTTGCCATCAACATTAGGGTTACCTCTAACCTTTTTGCTTGCAGGCTTTTTATAGCCTCCACCTTCCTAGTTGTAGCTTCAAGGAAGTCAATATCAGGGTCGACTGAAGGTTTAGGAGAGGGTAGTAGGACCTGGAAGGGCACAGGTGGCCCGACCTTAGCTTCATTAATCACAAACTTGTCAATCTGGACAGGTTCTGTATCATCAAAATCATTTCGAGCGATAAAAGCTCGCCAGCTATCACCGTGGAGGCTTAAGTGATGAGCAACGATAAGTTTAATTAGTCCATGGTGGAACATGATACTATCGACCTTCTCCTTCTTAAACCTTTTTGACATTTTGTATAGGCTGCGCTGGAAATAGAAAGGCATATTCAATGGATACCCTATAAAATTCATTAACAAACGCAGGTGGTAGAGAAAAACGAGTCCATATTGACCCTCACAGGTCACGAATTGTTTGAATACTATCAAAACGTCATGCCATCGTGGTTTAAGCATGGAAATGGGCATACCTCTGTCACAAGATCTGACCTTTCGCGAGATGAACAGTAGTGTCCATGACACCTCTTCCACCTTAGAATTTTTGAACCAACACTGGCCCATGGTTGCTAACCCGGTGGTAGAGCTAATGAAATGTTCACTAATTTCCAACTGAATGTTACCCACCTTGGCTCTATAGCCATCAAAAGTCAGGGTGAATTGTTGTGCAACAAATAAATTAAAACCCTCAAACCTCTGCACGAAGGTGAGCCAACCGCTATCCTCTAAGTCTTTCCGTGCATTTTCGAACAGTAGCAAGGCTTGGCTACCATTTGGCTCAATTCGCACCACCGGTGCCATGGAGCCGAGCACACGGTGAACGAGCCAGGGTTTGGATCATAGCATACACATGAGCAGAGTGCACGAAGGGTTACCCGAGCTAATAGAGGTTAAACAGGGATAAGGGATAGGCATTAATGACATCGTGCAAAGGTGGTGGAGCTTATTTCTGCCATGCATAATAGTTATTGCTAATGGTACAACCACCCACACTTATAGTTGTTCAACCCACCATAGTATAGTTCGACAATTATGTCATTTTCCTGACCAATGAAATCAATGGTAAGTGTATAAAACAACGTGCGCAATCAAAGTTATGCCATAGTTTTAAACACCAAACATACGAATCGAAACCAATACCAATGTTTTGAGATGCGTGGTAACAATTCATATCAAGAGTTTAAGCAATGTGCCAATGCGTTTTAAACTAGGTGTTATATCAAATGAAATATATCAAGGATTTAACCATAACACCTATATATCTTTATGAAACCAATGGTCAAGTAGATCAAATGAAAGAACATATAAATCCAATGCCAATGCATCACAAACTTAATCACTCATGAAACGAGAATACATGATCAATCAAAGAATTTTCAAATGAGTGCAGATCAAAAGGTTTTGCCAACTGCATAATGATAAGTGAAATGTAAGCGCAATGGGCATATCAACAAGAAAGATAAAGACAATTCAAATAATGATTTTAATATGACTTCGAAAGATCAAGTTTTCACGCTTACAGTCGTGAAAACAAACGAAAGGTAAATGCGCAAATGTCGCAACAATAAAAGTGCCGTTTATTTGAAAATTGCGACGAAAAATTGATGTTTGCAAAACATTGGTGTAGGCAGCCTATAAGAAAATGGAAAAATGTGAATTGGCTGCCAACAATGGAGACACACTGGTAGAAGCAGTTATCTTTTCCAAAAGGAATAAATTCAGATTAGGATAACAAAGATAATTCCAGCTCAAAAACAACAACCAGAAAATCGTATAAACATCATTATTTACCAATCATTCCAACAGTGTTTTAAATGATGAAAACTGATAACAGTTTTAAGACCAACGAATCACGATATTAAAGATAAATCTCCAATACTATTGACAGAGCCATTGCTGCTAGCAGACGTCCATAGCCTTAACAGGGTTTCCATTTAACCCACTCTGACATCTGTATCCTGCCAAGAAGTTCTGGATCAGAATAAAGGACATTAAGAGGATTCTTATTTACAAATTTTCATATACCCGACATTGCTTCGCTGCCAGCAGGCCTATTCAGTACCCCGACGAAGTTGTCTTGGCATCATGCATGCATTTTCCCGCTACCAGTAGACCTGTTCAGCATCCCGATGGGTTTACAAGCACTTCCCACAGCTCTATTAATGATTTATTTTGTTTTTCGAAGATATATAGTTGAGCGGGCTGACGCTGAAAATTATGATATTTTGACATATTTTTCAGACCTCGTCGGAATTTTTTAGGACTGTCCTTTATTAAGATCCAGAGATGTTTCATTTACAAAAACCAACTTCCTAAGGCAGGGAGACATCTTTCGAGTCATTCCCTTAAGGAATAGGGAAAACGTAAAAAGATAATAGATGATCATGACAAACTTTACTCAGGGATTGAAATCAATCCACTTCTTTCAAAAAACAGACTTTTTTCCAACATAGATATAAATTTCAAAAATATACCATTGATGTTTGTACAAATTTCTCAGAAGTTATTTCAGCGAAGGAATTTTCTGTTTTCTTCATCTGAATAGTTTGGTATACAGGTATGTGTATTTGAAAGAAAACACAAATTGATAAATTCAAAGAGAAATCAAAAACAAAAAGGCAAACAAAAAAGCAAACAAAAGAAAAATATGTACATAATATACAAGGGTTGTTATCAAGCAAAGTATCTTTTCAAGGCTTGGCCATTCACCGGGTAGGTGTCAAGATGACCCTCAAGATTCTGTATTCGAAAAGAACTGGGACCCAACTTTTCAGCAATTAAAAATGGTCCAAGCCACAAGTTTTGAAATTTAGTGTGTTCTCCCTTTCCCTCATGTGGTTTGTCCCACTTCAAGACGAGGTCACCTACTTCGAAATTCCTATCAGAAGCAGAATTAGAATCGAACCATCTTTTAACCAATAGTTGATGCTGATCTAACTTACATTTATCTTGGGCTCTTACCTCTTCTAGCTTCATCAAAGCGTTAATTCAGCTTTCCAAAGGGGGACAATCTTCTTCTTGGACCTTTTGTGACAACTGACATGAAGGAAGAAGAATGTGAGGTGGCAGAATTGCTTCTCTACCATAAACAAGAAAAAAGGGGGAGTTACCTACAACAGCTTTTGGCGTTACCCTATCAGCCCACAACGCATTCAAAAGTGCATTGTGCCAATTTTTGTGATTTTCAACCATGGTTTTCTTGATGATTTTAATCAAGTTCTTGTTTGTCGATTCTACCAATCCGTTGCCCTAGGGGTAATAGCTAGCAGAATACTTCATCTTAATTCCTTTTTCCAAAGAGAACTCGCTCATCTCAAGAGAGGAAAAGTAAGAAGCATTATCAAATACTAAACAGTCAGGGATACCAAAACGAGTGATAATATTCGAATTTAGAAAGGAAATTACCTTACTGGTGTTGACAGTTCTTAACACGGCAGATTCAGACCATTGAGTAAAGTAATATGTGGCTGTCGCAATAAATTTGTGCTATTGTTAGGACGGGGGGTTGATTGGACCTATGATATCAAAGCCCCACTGCTGAAAAGGGGAATCTACTGAAACAGGCTGCAAAGGAAAGGTTGGTTTTTGTAACCGCCCTGATGCTTTCTGACAAATGATACATTTATGACACAAGGCATGGGCATCTCTAAAAAGTGTGGGCCAGTAATAACCACCTCTCAAAACCTTATGGGTAGTGGTATCACCACAAAAATGACCACCAGCTTCTCCTGCATGAAACTCTAGCAAGGCTTTTTCTGCTTCGTCCTTTTCAAGACAACGCATCAGTACGTCGTCAAAATTTTGATGAAACAGGATACCATTAATCAGATGAAAGGAGACATACTTTAACCTCAGTGCTCTTCTCTTAGAGGGATCTAGGTGACGAGGTGCTGACCCATGTTCAAGACATAATCTTATGTCGTCATATGATGCAGGAGCATCGCTCACTCATCAAGCGAGCTAGCTCAGAAGTGGAAAGACAGCTGGACAAGCCAGCGCACATTTTGAAAACACTTTTGGATTGTTGCGCAAAGTCTTTAATGAAGCCATTAATGAAGGTTCACTTTGTATATTGTAATGGACCTTGAGCGGATAGCTCTCATCCTTAGGTAAATAGTCGGCATTTAATAGACTTAATGCTGGTAGATAGGAATTTAATTCTAGATTTGATAGCGTAGAGTCCAAGAGGGAAAATGGATATAGAAACCCTCCTTTGTACATTGTAACAATAACATTCACATTCAAGAAAAGTAGAGCAAGTAGAGAGCTGTGTAATGAACACCCATGTACCGATATTGAATTAATAGAAGGAAGCTTTGATTCAAATCCATGGTTATGTGTCTATTCTCTGTGTATTGATGTTATGCTCATGAATACATGCTTCCTGTCATACATTTGCTTTTATATGCTGTGTATGTGATTTCATGGTTGAACAAAAGTCTGAGAGGGTGAGTGAATGAGTTTTAATTGTTTCTCTAATTGAGCCAGAGGATTCTTGCAAGGGGTGCAGTCGAATTTGTCCGCAAGGAGTGCGTCGATAGAAGGGTTCAATTAGAGATAACTCTTGTTCTCATTTCTTCGAAGGTGCAGTTAAGCACAATGCTGTGCAAGGAGTGCGCAGGCCAAGGAATAGCCTCAGGGTTGCGAACCTAAGAAAATCTTTGAAGACTGCTGCTGCAGGAGTGCGCAGAGTCGAGCGACTTCAACACTTTGACAAGGTTGAAGATTGGCCACAAGGAGTGCGTGGAAAGTTCCTTCTAAGGATTTGAGGATTGCAAAGGAAGCTCAGGAGGAGTAAGCCTTCGACCTCATTGAAGGATAAGTGCAGGGGAGACTTCTATTGAAAGTCTGAGGGAAGCATTGCACGTTGGCGAGAAGGAAAATGAGTCTCATAGAGAGACACTTCATCAATTTTGTGGATTGCACAAGGAAGAATGGACGGTCGAAATCCTTCAAGGAGATTTCGCGAAGTTCCGTGGGCCGTTGGATCTTGTGGAGGTGCAGGGAGGTTACAGTATAAGCGTAGATGAGGTTTGAAGCCCATGAGGGGTAGAGCGTGGATCCAATCCATCCAGGGCCGTTGGATTGTTCGCGAGATCGCCTATCGGGATCTTGTGAGAAAAGTGTCGAATATTTGGCAACGAGAATCGCGAAGTTGCGAGACGCGATATCCCTACGGTTGTGTAGACATTTTGGGCCATAGGGAGCAGGAGATAGTGGAGGACAGGTGGCAGAGATCGAGAGATCTCGCGAACTCGAAAGTTCGCAGGGTGAGAGCCCAAGTATTGGGTACTCCAAGTCACGAAGACACGAGGTGGTGAGTAGCGAAAGCGCGATAGGATCATATCGAAGTTTCGACGCATCGCGACTCGGGATTCGGAGAACCGAGTGCTTGGTATCGCGAGTAGCGAAGCCACGATAGAGCTGAAGTCCCGATAGAGGAGAGAGGAAGTTAGCGTTGACTGACATCTCAGGTCTCGGGGATTCGAGAGCCTAGTGATCAATCGAGAACTTGTGAAGTCGCGAGTTTTCGATCCTCCGAAAGCAAAGAAGGGGGGGATCACGCTGAAGAAAACCTGTGGGGTGCAGATTTCCTGATAGGGAAATAGAAGAACCATTGAGTTATTTGGGCTGAGGAAGAAGAGAGGATATTGTGTGAGCGGACGTGCTCTGAGGAGTGTGGTCGGCTCCATCAAGTGGTATTAGAGTGGGAAGTTATTTTATTTCTGTAGCAGAGAAGAAGAATTTACCATGTCGCCCAGAAGAGAAAGACAATCACCTGATCTAGAGGACAGGGGGGTGAGAAGAAGAGGTAGGTCGGTAGAGAATCCAGAAATGGAGAGGCAGATGAGAGATCTTAGAGCAAGGCTTGAGGAGATGGAGACAACTCAAAGATGCACAACTAGCGCAGGGGATTTGAGTGATTTCGAAAGTGAAATTCAGGCTGAACGCGATGAGGAAGTTGTAGCCGAAGATGCATCAACTGAGTGATTGATCAAAGCTATTGCCAGAATGGGTGCAAAGGTGAAGATGGACATTCTAGTTTATGAGGGGAATATGGATGCAGAAGAGCTACTGGACTGGATTAGAGCTCTTGACACCTACTTCGATTATGAGGATATCGAAGAGGATAAAAATGTCAAGCATGTTGTCACGTGCTTGAAAGGACATGAAACATTGTGGTGGGATGAGCTACAAGCTGACATATGCTACAAAGGCAAGCAAAATATTAAGAGTTGGGATCGAATGATCGCGAAGATGAAGGCAAAATTTATCCCAAGAGACTACCAAATTACTCTGTTCAGGAGAATGCAGAACCTGAGACAGAAGCTGATGACAGCGAAAGAATACACTGAGGAATTCTATTGACTGAACATCAGTGTAGGTCATTGCGAGAGTGATGATGAGAAGGTTGCTAGATATCTGAATGGTATGAGATATGACATTCAGGATGAATTGAGCATGGTAACCATCCGAACAGTGGAGGATGCTTATCAAATGGCTCTGAAAGCCAAGGAGAAGCTGAGCTGAAAGCAAGGTCAACAAGGGCGAGGTAGGAGTTAGCCCAGAGGCAAAGCAATTTCCCAGGATAAGTTCCAAAAGCCCAAAGAGGAATGGAAGAAACCTCAGGGTAAAATTGAAAGAGGTGGAACCTCACAGCGAGGACCACATGTTGAATAGAGAGGGAAACATACCGAGCAGATAGGAGATTATGCTGATGTAAATACTTTTCCTTGTACCAGAGGTAGAGGAAGAGGCCGAGGTGGAGTTATCACATGTTTTACATGTGGAAAGAATGGGCACAGGTCATTCGAGTGTCCAGAGAAAAAGAAGGATAGTGGAGAAGCTCACATCACTGAGGCGCAGAAGCGAGATGTTGAGACTAAAGACACAGAAGGTTGAAGGTCACTGATGATGCATAAAGTTCTCTTAACACCCGGAAAGGAGGTGGAGGACTCAGCTCAAAGGACCAGACTGTTCAGGATAGCTTGCAAAACCAAGGACTGGGTATGCAAGGTTATTGTGGACAGTGGTAGCACAGATAATCTCATTTTGATCGAGATGGTAGAGAAGTTGGAGCTGGAGACAACTGATCACCCGAGTCCATACAAAGTTTCATGGCTACAAAAGGGACATCAGGTGAGTGTCACTAAACAATGTTTAGTTGAATTCAAAATAGGTGGATATAATGATAAAGTACTCTGTGATGTTATTCCAATGGATGTATGTCATTTATTGCTGGGTAGACCATGGCAATATGACATAAATGTGATTCATGATGGGCGAATGAACACATATACCCTAGAGAAGGATGGGAGGACACGTAGGTTGCTTCCGATAAAGGATGAGGCAGTGAAACCGGAAGTAAGCAACACAATACTTCTCATGAGTGGGAAGGAGCTTCTTACGGAGATGGAGAAGAAGGAAGATCCACAATTCTTTGTGGTCAGAAAACCGAGGATTTGTCTAACTAGCATAAGAGTGGATGATCTACCAGATGAGATTCAAGAACTGTTGGAAGAGTTCAATGACATCATAGTGGATGAATTACCTCATTCGTTGCCATCGATGAGGAGTGTGAGTCACCATATAGACCTCATACCAGGAGCTAGTTTTCCGAACAAAGCCGCGTACAGATTGATGCCACAAGAGAATGAATAGGTTAAAAAGTAGGTCCAGGAATTGTTGGACAAAGGATTGGTCAGAGAAAGCTTGAGTCTGTGTGTTGTTCCGACAGTCCTTAGTCCGAAGAAAGATGGAGGCTGGAGAATGTGTACCGACTCAAGAGCGATCAACAAAATAACCATCAGGTATAGATTTCCATTGCCAAGAATGGATGATCTGATGGATTGATTCAGTGGAGAAAAATATTTTTCAAAGATAGATTTGAAAAGCGGATATCACCAGATTCGCATGAGAGAAGGAGATGAATGGAAAACAACATTCAAGACAAACGAAGGTTTGTATGAATGGCTAGTCATGCCATTTGGCTTGACGAACGCACCGAGTACTTTTATGAGATTGATGAATGAAGTCCTGAGGGAATTCATTGGAAAATTTGTCGTCGTATATCTGGATGACATACTGATTTTCAGTAAGACAAAGGTGCAGCATTTGAAGCATTTGGCCATTGTGATGAGGAAACTACAGCAGGAGAAGCTGTTGATCAACATGAAGAAGTGCTCATTTATGAAGAGAGAGATCATTTACTTGGGATTTGTCATATCAACGAATGAATTGAGGATGGATCCAGATAAGGTGGAAGTGATCAAGAATTGGCCATCACTGAGAAATATTTTCGAGGTGAGAAGTTTTCATGGTCTGGCTAGTTTCTACCGAAAATTCATCAAGAATTTCAGTGGAATTAGCGCAGCGATGATGGATACAGTGAAGAAGCGGCATAATTATTTTCATTGGACAACAGAGGCTGAGAAGAGATTCAATCTGTTGAAGCGGAAGATAACGGAACAACCAGTGTTCGTGTTGCCGGATTTCTAGAAGACATTTCAGGTGAAATGTGATGCAAGTGGGTTTGCCATAGGAGCAGTCTTAAGTCAGGAAGATAGACCAGTTGCATATTTTAGCGAGAAGCTGGATGAGGCAAAACTTAAATACTCCACGTATGATAAGGAGTTTTATGCTATCATACAAGCACTGAAGAAGTGGAGGCATTACTTGATCCCGAAAGAATTTGTATTGTACACTGATAACCATGCATTGCAGTTTGTGACTCAATAGGAGAAGTTGAATCAGAAACATGCAAAATGGGTAGAGTATATGCAGAATTTCACATTTGTGATTAAGCATATTTCTGGTACTGCTAACAAAGTAGCTGATGCTTTGAGCAGGAAGTGTTTGTTGCTGCAGGAATTCCGAGTCAAAACAGTGGGTTTTGAAAATCTCAAGGATATGTATGCAGGTGATGCAGATTTTGGAGAGGCATATGCAGCAGCTGAGAATCCAGTTCTCATAGATCGGATCCCTTGGATAGATTACATGATCCAGGAGGGATTGTTGTTCAGAGGCAATCAATTGTGCATTCCGAAATGCTCCATGAGGAAGAACTTGTTAAAGGAAAAACACGGCGACGGATTATCAGGACATTTCGGTCATGATTAAACATTTGCAAAGCTGAGCGAATCATATTTTTGGCCAGGGATGTGTGAAAATGTCAAGAGTTTTGTTGACAGATGTAGGGTTTGTCAGCATTCAAAAGGAAGGAAACAAAATGCAGGTCTTTATCAGCCATTGCCCATACCAGAGAGGCCATGGGAGGCGATAAGCATGGATTTTGTATTGGGTTTGCCGAGGACACAAAGAGGTGTTGATTCCATCTTTGTGGTGGTGGATAGGTTTTCAAAGATGGCACATTTTATCCCATGCCAGAAGACCAGCGATGCGACTCACATCGCAAATCTGTTTTTCAAGGAGGTCATTTGACGGCATGGATTGTCGAAAAGTATAGTTTCAGACAGGGACACCAAATTCATAGGGAATTTCTGGAGGACCTTATGGAAGAAGCTAGGAACTAACTTGGCATTTAGTTCTGCTTATCATCCTTAGACAGACAGACAGACAGAAGTGGTTAATAGAAGTCTGGGAGATTTACTGAGGAGCTTGGTGGCAGAACACCATAGCAGCTGGGATAGCATATTGCCACAGGTAGAGTTCGCATACAATGACTCAGTCAATTGGAGCACAAAAAAAATTCCATTTCAGGTTGTATATGGGATGCAGCCGAGAGGAGTTTCTAAATTGCGATATTCAGAAAAGACTGCGACTAGCAGTGCTAGTGCAGAAGAATTCGCTGAAGTGATGAAGGAACTTCACGGCAAGGTGAAGCAGCGACTACAAGATTGAAATCAGGAGTATAAGCACAGAGTAGATCAACATCAGAGACAACTTCAGTTTGAAGTTCGTGATCTAGTTTTGGCACACTTGAGGAAGGAAAGGTTCCTGAGGGGAACATACAATAAGCTGAAAATGAAGAAAATTGGGCCATGCAGAGTGCTGAAGAAATTAAGAGAAAATGCTTATGAGATTGAGTTACCTGATGGCATCAGAATATCTCCGATATTCAATATTGCATATTTATACCCATACAGGGCTGGAGAAGCAGAAACTGGAGCTGAGGAGCCAGTGATCCAGTGGGTGAAACAATTACCAGTTGCATAAAAACTGCAGATGGAGTGCATACTGGACAAGAGAGTGGGTAAGAAGACCAGGAGGAAAGAATACTTTGAGTATCTGGTCAAATGGAAGAACCACCCAGTGGAAGATGCCAGCTGGGAGACTGAAGCAGTGATACAAAAGCATGGATAGACCGTGCAAGAGCTCATGGACAGGAGCCCATGAAAATTTTCAAGCTGAGGAGTATGATGCAGGAGCATCGCTCACTCATCAAGTGAGCTAGCGCGGAAGCGGAAAGACAGCTGGACAAGCCAGCGCACATTTTGAAAACACTTTGGGATTGTTGCGAATAGTCTTTAATGAAGCCATTTATGAAGGTGCACTTTGTATATTGTAATGGACCTTGAGCAAATAGCTCTCGTCCTTAGGTAGATAGTCAACATTTAATAGACTTAATGTTGGTAGATAAGAATTTAATTCTAGATTTGATAGCGTAGAGTCCAAGAGGGAAAATGGATATAGACACCCTCCTTTGTACATTGTAACAATAGCATTCGCATTCAGGAAAATCAGAGCAAGAAAAGAATTGTTTAAAGAACACCCATGTATCGATATTGAATTAATAGAAGGAAGCTTTGATTCAAATCCATGGTTATGTGTTTATTCTCTGTGTATTGATGTTATGCTCATGAATATCTACTTCCTATCATACATTTTCTTTTATATGCTGTGTATGTGATTTCATGGTTGAACAGAAGTCTGAGAGGGTGAGTGAATGAGTTTCAATTGTTTCTCTAATTGAGCTAGAGGATTCTTGCAAGGGGTGTTGTCGAATTTATCCGCAAGGAGTGCGTTGACAGAAGGGTTCAATTAGAGATAACTCTTGTTCTCATTTGTTTGAAGGTGCAGTTAAGCATAGTGCTGTGCAAGGAGTGCACAGGCCAAGGAACAACCTCAGGGTTGCGAACCTGAGCAAAGCTTTGAAGACTACTGCTGCAGGAGTGCACAAAGTCGAGTGACTTCAACACTTAGACAAGGTTGAAGATTGGCCGCAAGGAGTGCGTGGAAAGTTCCTTCTAAGGATTTGAGGATTGAAAAGGAAGCTCAGGAGGAGTAAGCCTTTGACCTCATTGAAGGATAAGTGTAGGGGAGACTTCTATTGAAAGTCCGAGGGAAGCATCGCAGGTTGGCGAGCAGGCAAACGAGTCTCGTAGAGAGACACTTCATCAATTTCGTGGATTGCACAAGGAAGAACGGATGGTCGAAATCCTTCAAGGATATTTCATGAAGTTCCATGGGTCGTTGGATCTTGCGGAGGTACAGGGAGGTTACAGTATAAGCGTAGAAGAGGTTTGAAGCCCAGGAGGGGCATAGTGTGGATCCAAGCCAGCCAGGGCCGTTGGATTGTTTGCAAGATTGCCTATCGGGATCTCGTGAGAAAAGTGTCGAAAATTTGGCAATAGGAATCGTGAAGTCGTGAGACACGATATCCCGACGGTTGCGTAGACATTTTGGGCCACAGGGAGCAGGAGATAGTGGAGGATAGGTGGCAGAGATCAAGAGATCTCGCGAACTCGAAAGTTCGCAGGGTGAGAGCCCAAGTATTGGGTACTCCAAGTCATGAAGACGTGAGGTGGAGAGTAGCGAAAGTGTGATAGGATCGTATCAGAGTTTTGGCGCATCAGGACTCGAGAGTCGGAGAACTGAGTGCTTGGTATCGGGAGTAGCGAAGCCACGATAGAGCCGAAGTCCCGATAGAGGAGAGAGGAAGTTAGCGTTGACTGACATCTCGGGTCTCGGGGATTCGAGAGCCCAGTGATCAACCAAGAACTTGTGAAGTCACGAGTTTCCGATCCTTCGAAAGCAAGGAAGGGGGGGATCACGCCGAAGAAAACCTGTGGGGTACAGATTTCCCGATAGGGAAATAGAAGAACCGTTGAGTTCTTCAGGCTGAGGAAGAAGAGAGGATCCTGTGTGAGTGGATGTTCTCTGAGAAGTGCGGTCAGCTCCATCATCATACCAAGGACTGATAGGGTTTTGTGTGCAACAGATTAGACTTTGATCATGTTGTCCTGGGTTTGATGTATCGTTTTCTTCTTGCTGTCCTACTACTAAATCAACAACTAACTTGCATAACCCTTGGCCTCTCACTATCTGAGCTGGGGTGATTTCTAGGTCATACTCCTGCAAGGAGGTGACCCAGTTGGCTCTCTTTTCACCAAGTTCCTTCTGCACTAACAGGTTCCTCACAGCTGGATAGGGGACAATGACTTTCATCCTAGAATTAAAAAGATAGGATCGGAAGTGTTTAACTGCTTTGAAAACAACGTAGGCTTGCCGATCTACCACTGGATAATTAAGTTCAACACCTTTGAAAGAGGATCTCATAAAGGCAATGGGTACTTCATTGTTCTCGACATTCTTTTGGGTTAAGACGGCGGCATAGGAATGATCAGAGGCAAAAGTATAGAGTGTAAAGTCTTGAGAGAAGTCAGGGCTCATGAGAGACGGAGCATCAATTATGGCCTTCTTTATTGCATTAAAAGCTTGATTTTCTAGGGGTCCCTAGTGATATTGGGTGTCTTTCCTAATCAAATTTTGTAAATGCCTGACCATTTCAGAGAAACTGGGGACAAATCTCCTCACGAAGTTAATCTGGCCTAAGAAAGACTGCATAGATTTTTTGGATGTAGGAGGGGGAAGTTTCACGATGACTTGAGTCCTATCGGGTTCGATAATCATCCCTTCACTAGACACAATGAATCCTAAGAGTTTACCCTATTCTATTGCAAAGATGGATTTTTTGGGATTCAAGGAGATGTTGTATTTACGACATAGTTGTAGAACGACTCGTAAGTGAGCTAGATGATCATTTTTATTTTTAGAAAATATGGTAACATCATCTAAGTAAACCACGATGGACTAATTGATTAAGCCTCAAAAAGCAATTTCCATTGCTCTCTGAAAGGTGGCGCCAACATTAATCAATCCAAAAGGCATTTTGTGATAAGCATAAGTGCCCCACGGAGTACGAAAGGTAGTTTTAAGTTGGTCTGGTGGAGATACCAAGACTTGGTTGTACCCCAAGAAACCATCTAGTAAGGATAGACTCTCAGAACTAGATACCTGTTGAAGGATCTGTTCCATGGGTGGGACAGGATAGTTGTCTTTATCAGATGCTTTATTAAGGTTTCGGAAATCGACGCAGAGTCGAATTTCCCCACTTTTCTTCTGAACTGGGACAAGTTTAGTAACCCATTGAGTGTGTCTAACAGGAAAAATTATCTTAGCATTTGGGAGCTTATTCAATTCTTTTCGAACGGTCGGTTCGAGTTTAGGGTGCATTTTCCTCAGTTTTTGTTGAAAGGGTAAGGTTTGGGGCTTCATCGGGATGACATGCTGTATGATGTTAGGGTCAAAAGTTTTAAGGTCATCATACGTCCATGCAAAGACATCTTTAAATTATTTAAATAATTTAACAAATGCAGTTTTTTCTTGTTGAGAACATCCCAACCCTAGATTAATGCACTAAGGATTTTCATTAGTTCCTAAGTTTACTTTTTCATAAGATAATGAGGAACTATTGGTTTTACAGCTGACCATATTTTTAAATTTATCCTGAAAATCATAAAACTTCTCTAATCTAACTACAGATTTGGGTATCGAATTTACCATGTCCGGTAGAGCTTCAGGAGTTTTCGGATCAGGTATTACCATGAAATTGTGCAAATTGTCATCGTGCATGCATTCATCTATCATCGTGCCTTGAAAGGTTTCTTCCATGTGCAGAAAGTTAATAATCTGCTGATCATCGTCAAAGACTCTCCAGTTCGTGATGTTGTCGGGAACATATGGCCGAAACAACAGCTCAACGGAGAATGCATCTGGGGACAAGCCTTCTGCAGGAAGGAGTTTAGAAGCTACATTAGCTAATAAATCTTCTTCAGAGTTATTCGATCTAGGAATGAAATTTATATTAAAATCAGAAAATTTATTCGTTAAATTCCATACCTCAGATTGGTAGCTTTTGAGATGCGGAGATAGATAGTGGATAGAATCTCTTACCTGTCTGACCACTATTTCAGAGTCGCCAAAAATAGCCAAGTTTTGAATGTTCATATCCAAAGCTTTTCTGAGACCTTGCAGTAAAGCCTCATATTCTACAGTATTGTTAGTACATTCAAATTCCAACCTACATGCCATCAATGTTTTGTTACCTGCCATATCGATAATGATGCAGCCTGCTCCAGCTCCTTCTTTGGACTTTGACCTGTCGAAATAAAGAGACCAAATTTGATTTCCATCGGGCACATGAGACCGTTGCGTAGAAGCTGTTGGCTGCATATATTCTACAATCTCAGACTATTGTTCTGGATTGGTGATAGGTGAAGCCTCGACCATGAAATTGTCGAAGAAGGTATCCATCCCTTGTACTTCGGGTGAATCAGCAGAAGGTGTAAATGGTTCGTTGGGATCGTTCAAATCTGTGACCATGAACTTAAGGTAGCGTTCATGATTCATTTTTATCTTGTTAGGCTTACCGTTTTCTGGAATCCATAGATGAGACCAATCTATTGCAAAATAACCATGTAGCTGCTCCGACCAGTCCCTGCTTAAAAACAGACCATACACTTCTGGAATATCCACAACAATTATATCAATAATTTGATGAACCTTGGGGTTAGACGACAATCTAATAAGCACATTCTTTAGTTCGCCTATAACTTTAACATTGGTCTGATCAAGTTGTATGATTTTTAAAGTAGAGGGTTCAACTTCAGAATTAATCTTTTGGCAAACAGACCAAGGCATCACATTGGATGACGCTCCTGAGTCTACCATACAATTGTGCACGTTTCTATTAAAGATCTCGAAAGTTAATAAGAATGGAGGAACATTTTTACGAGTACTAAGAGTAGTAGCTTGTGGCTTTTTACTCGCACTTTCTAAAGCTACTTTATCTACATTATTTACATTATTTACAGGAAGGCTCCCTTTATCTTGTGGATCAGGATTGTTTTTAGTGGAAGTCTTCTGAGGAAATTTGTTTTTCATAACCTTATTACTATTTGAATTACCACTTTTTCCATTTTCTGAGATATTTTGTAACTTTTTTTGTAACAAAAATGGAAATTTCAATAACTCATAAACAGAAATGTTAGCTCTCAACTTTTTAAGATCTTCAACTACATCATAATCTAATTTAGGGTTCGCATTACTCTGTTTAGTCTCAACTGATTTAGATTTCTTTGGAGGTGAAGTTGTAGTATTTTCGGGAGAAGATTTGTTTGCTGTCTTACTCCGGGTATTATAAGGATGAACTGTCTCGAAGTTAGCTTGAAAGATGCTATCCGAGAAGTGTCCAAAAATGTTTGGAGAAGACTCTTCTTATTGAACTGTCTCTTGTTCAACTACCTCCTCGGGGATCTTAGGGGGCATCAAGTTATCTTGGCTTCCTAGAATTGTTTGAAGGGTGCATTGTAGGCTTTCTAGATTTAGGCCTTCGGTGATTGGATTAGGTCGGTTGGTAGGAAAAGGCTTCTGGAACAGGGGTTTGTAAGGCCCTTTTCTCGAGGAAGCTTCTTCGGTCGTTCTTTTTAAGTCTATAAATTGATTTGACAGTTTTTGAACAACTTTGGTTAAGTTTTCTAAATCAGAGCTTTCAGGTTGTGTTTTACTTTGAGTAGGTCTGGGAAGGATTTCAATCTTCTTTTTGAAATAAGAACTAGTCTCTATTTCATTGCTAGAAGAGTCTTTAAGACTAAGTATGTCTTTTTCAATCTGGCTGGCCTCCTCGAAGGCTTCTAACAACATGGCTTTCTTAGATCGTTTAACCCAAATAGTTATACTTTGATGCAAAGATTTAGTGTAGTATGCTATTATAAGACTCTTAGGAGGCATGGAATCCGTAGGGATTCGGTTTTTGAGTGTTAGGAATCTTTGATTAAAGTCTTTAACTTTTTCTTTTGGGTTCATTCTTAATCTAGAAAGGTCCATGACTAGGACTTCCAAAGGCTTACCGTCTCCGAACTTTTCCAAAAAGCATGACTCAAACTTTTCCCAAGACACAATGGTATGGGGTTGTTGGGAAAAGTACCATGTGGATGCATTTCCCTCGAAAGTATAGGGGAACAACCTACAGACAATGTCTTCATGTTCGACATTGTGGAGTCTTATGGATAACATAATTTTTTTTATGTGATCTTCAACGATTTGTTTTGAGTTAGGGTCAAACTTGGGAAGCCATTTCTCTGGGTGTTTAGGTAGAGGATGCTGAGCTCCAGGTACACATACAACATCCTGATCAAGCCAAGGTCTAGCAGGATTGTTCTGATTTTCCATTGGTGTAGTGGGTGTGGAAGGCTGAGAAGGAGAATTTCCTTCGTTAGAGGAATCTCCTCCGGAAGAGGAAGGAGATGATGGGGGTGGTGAAGCGGGCATCCCAGATCGTCCTGCAGCAGGATTTAAGATTGGATCTATGGGATTCATAGTGAGGTTAGTGTCTCCTAATTGTTCTCTTATATCAAAGAAGTCCAAAGGTTGACCCCAGGGATGCTTTGGTTGCCTCAGACGAGCTAAGGCACTATGTTTTTTTATAAGAGATTGACGGACAATCTCTTGTATGTCACCACCAGTAGGATTAGGGGTTGCTGGCTCAACTGTGATCTGTGGATCGTCGGTTGAAGTGGTTGCTGTTTGAAGGGGAATATTATCGTTTGAATGGCTTCTAGTCACAATAGGTGAATTATTAGGTGGTGGAGGAGTCTTGCGACCACCTCGTGCCATTAATTAAATTCAAGCCCTCCTTCTACTGCCATTTGTTGACGGGCGAAATTGACCGTTCATCAACTGGAAGAGTGGAACCAGTCCGAGGTTGTCTAATAACCCAAGCCGTTTGGGATGAACCACCCTGACGGGTTTAGCGGCTCTGTTAGCCAATCTAAGTTCCTAAGAAAACAAAAAAGAAAAAAATATTCTAAACTAACTAATCTAACTAAAACTAGCTATTAAACAAACAAAACTAACTAAAATAACTATTAAAACAAACAAACTAATCTAACTATTCTATATATACAATCTACTAACTAATTAACTATCTAACTACTAACATAAATAAATCTTATTCACAAAATATACAATATCTACAATTTACAGTTTCAAATAAAACCTGAAAAACTCATTTATATTCTGCCCCAAGACAGAGAAAGATATTTTTTGTTGATTTTATAATTTTATGAATAAGAAATAAAAGCAAAAAAAACTAACTAAACTAAACAACTAACTTTTAACTACAAATCTAATTAAACATATATCTAACTAAACTACTTAATTAACAAATTAACTAACAAATAAATCACAAACTGACCTGGAGAAACTCTCCAGATTTGTCCTGTGTATGATGATTGTCTTAGCTGATCGGAGGGAGGAAACCCGCACAGAATTATCCAGGAGCTTCTCGTAAACGATAGCCACAATGCTCTTCAAGTTTGATTACAGGACAAACAAGACATAAAAATAACAACAATCTTATGATTTATAAATCTTCATAGTTAGATAAACCTGTATGAAAAGATCTATATGTAATGATTCAATTAACGAAGAAGAGAAATCTGTCATTCATTAACTGAAACAAAGTAATTGCTGTTCTTTTTAAATAATGATAGAGATCATATTATGGATAACACATAAATTAAATCATATCATTCTGCAATAGACTATGATAGCTAAAGTAGTCTATAATCAACTGCAAATGACATGCATAAACTTGAAACAAAAGATTGATATATTAAAAAGCGAAAGTTGTAGTAATAACATCAACTCTCGTCTCAGTTTGTATTAGAAATCCATAGCCTAGTTATCCCACAAGTGAGGATACTCCTTATTACAAAAATAATAAGTATTTAAAGACCTTCCACAAGGTAAAACATCCCTGTGGAAGTTATCAAAACTGTTTACATAAAATCTGGGAAGATATCCCAAGTCTGACTAAACTAGGAACCTAAAATAAAACTAAAACAAACAAATATCTCCTAGACTGTCCAACAATGCCTCATGCAATTCGGATGTACCTGAAAAGGGTTAAAAATGGACAAGTTGGAAGGATATTTCATTGATAAAATGATAAAAATCTAATTCTATAGACTAGCTACAAAATCTTGCGATTTTGTAGCTGGTCTAAATCAGACACAAAATCAACATAAAATTAATTCAAATCTTTTAAAGAATTGAATTCAACTATTTACAAGTACCTAATAGCTAATTGAAATACAAACGAATCATTCAAATTGAGATTTCTATACTAATTCGAGATCAAAACAAAACTAAAATCAAATGACTACAGAGATGCATATACTCTGTTTCGTTTGTTACCACAAAATTGGGTGAGCAGTATAATATCGGACAATAATGAAATCGTTCCATATCAAATTGAAATCGATACAACTAAAACAAATCATAGGCAATTGTTATGCTGCCTCGTCAAAAGGAAACACGATCGAATCCAGACAAGATCATTTTCAAATCGACATAACTGTATGACATAACAAACGATCCATACCACGAGCGGATTAACTCAAAATTGGCATGTAAATCAGCTCAAATACAATCATAACATGATCAATCAGTTGGTAACAGAGTTCGTAAGAATTGTTTGATCGTTTGTTATTACAAATTGGGGCAGACAAAATCATTCACGAAATCATTTCTTGAATTTATTTTGAAACGACCATTTCCCGAATTTCCTCATACAAATTTGACAGAAATAACATAAGTCGGTCTGAGTTAACAAACTCGTTTGAAAATTAAAATTAACAGAGATGCAATCAAGTCTATTTTTTATATGAATACTACTCATAAAATCGATCATACTAACTGAAGATACACAACAATCCAATCAAGCAAATCGAACAGCTGGGGTTTAACATAGTCGTTGTGAATCAAAACCGTTCCACGATTCAGGCGTATATATCATTTACACAGGCTTAAATGAGAATATCATTTTCATAAAAGAAACAGTCGTTCTTTCCAAATTAGAACCGAACAGAGTTGTATTCCTTTTTTAGAAGACTACATGACACAACATATTAAAAGGTTGTAACAACCAAACTCACGAAATCGTTTCAAAAATCAACTGATCAAAACCCAATTAGGGTCGATGTGATCCGACTACAACGCAATCCTACCAAATTAAAATATGATCGTGCTCTAAATTTAGCATGAAAACCTCATGTTCAAGTTTGATACAAACAAATTCAATTGAAAGAAAACCATCGATTCCACTAAATTAACAGACAAACGAATCAAATCCAATGAGAATCTATCAGTGGCTAAACTGGGTATGAGCAAATCGTGTGTCCAAATCGAAAGTTCATTTATTTTTAGCAAAGTGAAAAAAATGTACAGGATGAGCAACATTATGACCGAGACAATTCGAATGATAGATAGAGCTATTCGAAAACCAAATTCAAATCACTATATTAACCCTGGTTATTCAAAAAACTAGAATGATATCAAAATTCATACCTGTATGACAAGAAGATGGCTTGGTCATGACATTTTGGAGTTGACAACGGCTGTAGCTGATTCAACATTCTGAAAAATGATGGAACCTGTAGTTCTCTTCTTGCTATCAACAGCTTGAAGTTTGTCCCTTTCGCTGGTCAATACTGCAACTTGGTTTTCCAACGATTTAATTTTTGATTGAAGCACAGGAACGTCCATATAGTATCGTTCCAACCACACATCACATTGGTCACATGATGACTGTCTAGGCTTCGAAGATGTGAGTGAGGGTTTGGTTACATTGCTGAGGGTTTTGTTAGGTAGTTTGATTCCTAGGTAACTGGGATTGTTTCTTAGGCAAAGGGGAAGATTCAAAATGAAGTCATAAGGTGGCTCGGAGCAAAGACCCTATGAGTAAGGTTACTCACTAGCTAGGAAGCGTTCTATGTTAGAGTCTGAATCCTCACTAAGGACTATGGGCTTCTGCTCAACACTAGGTTTAGGCTTATTCCTAGCCATTCTCGAGATAAGTCGAGCATTCTTTCTTCCTTTTCCATCAACAGTAGGATTACCTCTAACCTTTTTGCTTGCATGCTTTTTATAGCCTCCACCTTCCCATTTGTCTGTATCATCAAAACCATTTCGAGCAATAAAATATCACCAGCTATCACCGTGGAGGCTTAAGTGATGAGCAACGATAAGTTTAATTAGTCCATGGTGGAACAGGCTACTATCAGCCTTCTCCCTTTTAAACTTTTTGACATTTTGTACAGGCTGCTGCGCTGGAAATAGAAAGGCATATTCAACAGATACCCTATAAAATTCTTTAACAAACACAGGTGGTAGAGAAAAATGAGTCTATATCGACCATCACAGGTCATGAATTGTTTGACTACTATCAAAAGGTCATGCCATCGTGGTTTAAGCATAGAAATGGGCATACCTCTGTCACAAGATGTGACCTTTCACGAGACGAACAGTAGTGGCCATGGCACCTCTTCCACCTTAGAATTTTTGAACCAACGCTAGCTCGTGGCTGCTAACCTGGTGGCAGAGCTAATGAAATGTTCACTGATTTCCAACTGAACATCACCCACCTTGGCTCTACAGCCATCAAAATTCAGGGTGAACTGCTGTGCAACAAATAAATTAAAACCCTCAAACCTCTGCACGAAGGTGAGCCAACCGCTATCCTCTAAGTCTTTCCGTGCATTATCGAACAATAGAAAGGCTTGGCTACAGTTCGGCTCAATTCGTACCACCGGTTCCATGGAGCTGAGCACATGGTGAATGAGCCATGGTTTGGATCATAGCATACACAGGAGCAGAGTGCACGAAGGGTTACCCAAGCTAATAGAGGTGAAACAGGGACAAGGGATAGGCATTAATGACATCGTGAGAAGGCGGTGGAGCTTATTTCTGCCATGCATAATAGTTATTGCTAATAGTACAACCACCGACGCTTATAGCTGTTCAACCCACCATAGTATAGTTCGACAATTATGTCATTTGCCCAACCAATGAAATCAATGGTAAGTGTATAAACCAATGTGCACAATAAAAGTTATGCCATATTTTTAAACACCAAACATATGAATCAAAACCAATACCAATGTTTTGACATGCGTGGTAACAATTCATATCAAGAGTTTAACCAATGTGCCAATCCATTTTAAACTAGGTGTTATATCAAATGAAATATATCAAGGATTTAACCATAACACCTATATATCTTTATGAAACCAATGGTCAAGTAGATCAAATGAAAGAACATATAAATCCAACACCAATGCATCACAAACTTAATCACTCATGAAACAAGAATACATGATCAATCAAAGAATTGTCAAATCAGTGCAGATCAAAAGGTTTTGCCAACTGCATAATGATAAGTGAAATGTAAGTGCAATGGGCATATCAACAAGAAGGATAACGAAAGTTCAAATAATGATTTTAATATGACTTCGTAAGATAAATTTTTCACGCTTACAGTCGTGAAAACAAATGAAAGGTAAATGCACAAATGTCACAACAACAAAATTGTCGTTTATTTGAAAATTGCGATGAAAAATTGATGTTTGCAAAACATTGGTGTAGGTAGCTTATAAGAAAATGGAAAAATGTGAATTGGCTGCCAATAGGTTTCAAAGGTATGCACTTGTATATGCTATCTAAGTTATATCATCTAGAAAAACATGAGTGTGTTTGCAGGGAAAGTATTAGATACCTTTTCCAAGATGTAATCTTGGATTCAGTGCATTCAGAGAAACAAGCACATCCTCCATAGCAGTTGAGGATTCAAGTTCCAGGTTTGATTAAATTATTAAGCTTCAAATTTGTGTATATCAAGGGTGATAGTTACTACATTACAAATTGTGAAAGAAGTCTTTGAAACATTATATTATTTCTAGGTACAATGAATATTTGACTGCATATCAATACTATTAATATAGATGCTTATTGTACTTTTTCACAAGTTGAACTAACATCTCCTCTATATAGATATTCTTGTTTGTTCTTGTTGCTCCTGTTCCAGGCAGGTACCCTTGTGAAATATGTTTGATGAACTATCCTTGCGGAAGATGTCATAGAAGAAGTTTATGAGGATGACACAACTTCCAAATGGGAAACAATCATAATAGAGAGAAACACAATTAAAGAGACTCAGAGGAGTCGGACTTGAAGGAAGTTGTGAATCAAAAGGAAACTAGAACAAGCTTGTGACACTTTACAGAAAGCAAAGAGAGATGCAGTAGACAAAAGCATGGACTCTCTCAGATGGAGGGAGCTGAGCACATAACTCCAAAAGAAGAGAATGCATATTTCTCATTCAAGAATGAAGCTAGGATTAGGAGGGAGCTAATCCCCAATAATACGATCCATTGAAGAATCCGTGAATACCATGAAGTATCTGTCCATATTCTTCATTGGAAGTAGCAAATATGATAAGCAACATGTGTTCAGTTTGAATCTAGAAGAAGTATTCTTTGAAAATAATCCTTGAATGTCCTTGGTTATCCATCTACATTTATGTTCCTATGGCTAAAGGTTGGAGCCTTCAAGAAAGAAGGGCATGTAATCTATAGAAGATTCCATGGACTCCAAAATTGAAGATGAACATGAGGAAGAACATGAAGATTCCAAGAAAGAAAGAAAAGTCAGAACAACCAATTGAAACAGTTTGAACCCACTAGAAGAAGTCAAGGAGAAGGAATGGAAGGAAGCTGTGATAAAGAACAGTGTATGTGAGAAATTTTGAAAAAGACTCAAGCATTGATAGATATAAGGCGAGACTCAGGGCTAGAGGCTTCTCCTAGTAGGAGGGAGAAGACTACAATGACAGTGTGTTCTAGTAACCGGATATACCTCTACCTAAGCCATTATATCTTCTACAATATCCATGGGTTGGAGTTTACATCAGATGAATGTAAAGACCGTTCTTCTCAATAGAGTAATTGAAGAGGAAGCATATGTAGATAAACCTTAAAGTTTGAGGTATACCAAAAAGAGACCCTTGTATGCAGATGGAAGAAGACCTTGTATGGATTCAAGCAAAATTGGTGTAGAGCCTGTCATGTATGGAAAAATCATGGTCAAAGCTTCCTATGACAAAGGAAGTATATTGAAATGGTTCTTTAGAAGTCCGGGATGATGGATTGAAAATTCATGGAAAACTCCGATGATGACAGATCTGAAGAAGTTGAGAGACTCTAATCTAGTAGACCCATCTTTGTATCGACAATTGATTGGCTCGTTAATGTATTTGGAGAATACTCAGCCGGATATTTGTTTTGTGGGATGTTTAAGTTATGATATACAACTGCATGGATTTATTGATTCAGATTGGGCAGGGAGTGCAAATGACAGAAGAAGTGCTACTTGGATATGTTTCAGTTTGATCTTGGCCACGATGTCATGGCCTAGCAGGAAGCAAAAGTCTGTTGCACTCAACACTACAAAATCAAAGTATATTGCAGCTTGTGATACTTGTATGGAAGTGGTGTGGCTTAGTAAGTTGGTTTCTGGATTGTCTGATCAAGTGCCGAATTCGACCGTGATATATTGTGATGATCAGAGCTATGTGAAGCTATCAGAGAACCTGATATGCCATGACAGGTTGAAGCACATTGAGATTAAGCATTATATTCTCCGTGATAAATTTTAGAGGGGAGAAGTGTTTCTTCAATATATCTTCACAGATGAGCAGATAATAGATATTTTGGTAAAGCCTCTGTCCAAGATGAAAAGTTTGTGTACTTAAGGGACAATATGGGGCTCGTGGAGATGAATTCCTTATTGAAAAAGGAAGTGATTACTCCTAGGTTAGGAGGGACCACTGATATGTTATTGATTTATGGAAATTCATTTTCCAGTTCAGAAAATGGTCTAGGCTGGGAAGTTCCTTTCCAATCCGGAATGTGGTTCGAGATTTCTGATGGAAAATCATTTCCTAGTTCAAAAAATGGTCCATATCGGAAAATCATTTTCGTAATGAAAATGGTTCGATATATTTCTGATGTACCATAGAAAATGATTCCCCTTATGGCGAGTGTGGGAGAATGGTCTAAGACAATCATTCTTCTTGGAAGTCACTCTGAGTAGTGGTCAAGTAGAATGGTCCGCTTCACTGGGAAATCATTCTTTTGAAGTTCACAATTGTGAGCAGTTTTGAAGAATGGTCTGTTTTGGAGGTTGGTGCAGGATAGTCATTTCCATTAGGAAATGGTACAGATAGTCATTCCCTAGGGAAGACTCATTCTCTCCAAGTTTCACTGTGATTAGTGCCCGAGGAATGGCCCAGTTAGGTGAATGGTCCAGGTTCAACAATCATGGAAATGAATTCTCTAGGGAAAACTCATTCTCTCCAGGCTGCACTATGATTAGTGCCAGAGGAAAGGCCCAGTTAGGTGAATGGTCCAGGCTCAGAAATCAAGGACAATTATTATTCTATGCTTGGGAAGAATAGTCCAGATATCCCATGGCTGGTATTTTGCTTTCTTAGGGAAGATGCTCTTCTATATCTAACATATGTGAGTGGAAGAATGGCCCAGATGACTTAGTTTGTATCATGATATTGTTTATGCAAGTTGATATCAGATGATATGATTGTTTTGGAGACTGTATGTCTCTGGACAATAGTTGTATGATACTACGGTGGATGTGATCCACTGGTAGTGACTGTGTGTCATTGGTTAGTAGCAGTGTGCTATTAGGAGTGGTTGTGTACCACTGCATAGTAGTTGTATACTACTATGGATAGATACAATTGTGCTCTATTGGATTCCCTTATAGAAATGATATGCTACTATCTGAGATCCATGGAGACTACCACTAGTGTTGGAGTTGATTGCCAGCTAGATGGATAGTCAGTGTGCTGGTGGACATACATTCTCTAGGAGGAGAATGGTTTAGGTAGGAAATATTGCTGGTGGACAGACATTCTCCCTGTGGAGAATGGTCCAGGTTGACAGATTGTTGATGTACCATGGACAACTATTCTTCTAGGACATATGTCTGGATTAGAAGAATGGTCTGTCTCCCTGAGTTCACAGTAGTGACCAAAGTGGAGAGATTGGTACATGAAAAACATTTTCCTTGAGTTCACAGTAGTGGTCAGAGGAAAAATGGTCTAGGACAATCATTCTTCTAGGACATATGTCCGAATTAGAATAGTAGTCCTTGTAGTTCATGGTGTGGCTTCTAGCATTTGTTGGAACAATTATTCTTCTAGGACATATGTCTAGATTAGAAGAATGGTTCTTGTATCACTCTATGGAGCGAGTGACTTATTCAACATCATTCCCAATTACTCAGATGGAGTATGGATTCAAGAGATGATGTAATTGATGCTATTAGATTATATTGATAGTGATGATGTTGCTCATGAGTTGATCTACATGATCATGAGATAGCCTGTGTGGCTATGATGATGCTACCAGTTGAATGGTCTGTTTTTTCTCAATACCATTGCCTTTAATACCTCCCTAGGTAGGAGGCAGTGTTGATATTCTAGTATCTAGGGAGGTATTAACCTCTATGTGTAACCTTTGACTAGACTAGAATACTTCGGGAAGCAAGAGAAACCCTAAACAGATGTGTAGAAACCCTAGAAGACATGTCAACTCAATAAGAAAATTAATATTTAAGTGTTAACCTATAAAAGAAGAAGTCAGCCTGGACAAATGACAAAGAGCACTATAAATAAGAGGGCGCTAGAGCTCATTTTTCATTCACACTCTCACAACTGCATAAGACTAGTGGTGCACAAGTTTGGAGAGGGAGCGTAGCTGCAACTCGGATTTTGGCTTTTGGTTGGACTTGGTCTCTTGGTTATGGTTTGGACTTTCTTCTTGGTTTCTGGTTATTCTTTCTTGGTGCTACCCTTGGAGAAAGGTGTGCTAGCTTTGGTTGGCTATTGGTATGCTACCATAATTATTCTATCTGTTAAGGTTAAGGTGCTTGAGGGTGGCCTTTGTGACTATGGTTGGGTGACAATATTTCTATATTGTCTATGGAAAAATGAGAACATCCCTTTATTTATAATAGGTGCAACACACCCTCTAAAAATGAACCCATAAGTGAGACACTACAACCCCTTGCATGTCATGAAACCCCATGCCCAAAAGTATTCCCCCTCATCCATAACACATCATTCACATGAATTAGAAGGAGGTCCCCTTGGGAAACACCCCTAAACTTAAAGGACGATTCACCCAATAGGTCATTTTGTCAACCCTCCCATACTCAAACTTGGTAAATTGCATAGGCTCTTTGAGAATTAAATTATTTTGATGAGGTAGTTTGGATGTACATGCTTAGATGGTTATTTTATTGATTTGATTTATTCATCATGATGCTTTGACTTCAGATCCTTGGAGGGCGTATCCATTTGTCTTTGCAGGACCCAGCTGGTGGAAACTTTTGGAGGAACAAGCCTAGCCTGGGCTTCCATGGGGCTTGAAGCCTACATGTTGGATGCCAAGGGCCCACATGCCGGATCATCATGACTTGCATTTGGAGGCCTAGAGGACACCTTGGATGACCTTTCCTAGTCCTTACATGCCAAATGACTTTCCTAGGAGGGGAAACACATCACTCTTTGGGCTTGACATCACCTAGGGATAGGGTTTGGTGGTGATGGAGTTGTTTCTCTTTGACACTTGGCATGATTTGACTGGAGGAGGGATGGTTTCAAGGAAGAGACCTTGGCACATGAAAATGATGCTCTAGAATCCCCAACGACCTCCACCTTCTTCTCCAACGACTTGGAAAAATGTCAAAACGTCTCCCTAGAGGGGTGACATCATGTTTTAGGGTTTCTCTCATGTTCAAAAAGTGTGAATTAAATAATATTTTATTTGTAAAGGGGTAAGATAAGGGTTGTTGACCCCTTGTCTTATGTTTTACCCTAACTTATGTGGAAAAACTATGTTTTAGACATTTTTTATAAATATAGATCAATTGAATCTCATTTCATAAGATAACTCTCCCATTGTGAGAAGTACTTAGCTGAAATTTTCGCTATTCTTGGGAATTTTCTCTCTTCTTTTCACTTGTTATGATTTTTCTTTGCTATTGGTGGAAGGAAGTGGTGTGCTACCTCTTGTGGAGTATTTCTCTTGCAGGTTGGTGGATAACTCTTGGTAAGGTATAAGTTTCTCTTGTTAATTATTTCTCTAGGTGAAGGGTTTTATCTTATTATGGTCTCTTTTCCTTGGTTGCAAGGTTAACTAGTTGAATTTCTTGGGGAGTATAAGTGCATACAACCCCACTAATCCCATCAATATTTGTCTTGGAAATAATTTGTTGCTTAAGGTAGAGCTAGGAGAAGTAAAAGGGCTTACACCTATTAGGATATTTAGACACTTAGGAGTTAGTAAGATCTACTTGGTCTATTGTGTCGTTAGGTAAAAGTGTGTTTTCTAGTGTGTTTCTTTAGTATGTATTAGTATGCATTTGTAGTTAGGAAATCTGACGGTCACGATATGTTCCCGACATAGAGTGATCTGACGGTTCATACTCTCCTCGATCTTAACGACCATTGATCCGTGGCTTAACACCCGATTGGTCCATGATATCTATTTAAAGAGCATGGAGGGTCGTTTTTCGATGATCGCTTGTGAGAAGCTCTATTGTAAAATCTCTCTGTAATCTTTTTCTTTGCATTAATAAACTGCTCCAAGTGGCCGCGTTGGCTGAGGCCATGGATGTTGCCCCGCAGGGGTTTTACCACGTGAAAACATCGGTGTGTTGATCCTTGATCTGGTTATGTGAGTGGTTACTGAAGGTGTTCATCCTCTGTTGCAATACTTGTGCTTTCGAACATGGTATCAGAGCATGTTTGAAGACCCAATCATGTTGTAGATCGAGATCGTGAAGCCGAGTTGCCTCATCTCCACTTTCTGTCATTTTCGTACATTTATGGGCTAAGAGGACTATTCCATTGCGTCCAGAGTGCTCGTTTCAATCAGAAACATTTTTCGTTTCACTCGAAAAGGTTTCCCCCAAGATACGACCATTACAGTTAGATCCGGAGGTATAAAGCTTGAATACGCATTTTTAAATTTTTTTTGCTGAGTAGTATTTTGGTTTTGTTTTATTTATTTCCGAGTTGCTACTCTTGTTGGATTATTGAGAGGGGAGGTGAATTAGTAATAGAGAAATCTAATCTCTTTTAACCATATAATCCAAGTGCTATATCAATGAAGCATTATTATCCAATAACTGCAGAGTAAATAAGCAATGAACAAATGAACA
>SNQJ01S0082245.1:0-13248 GCA_010110895.2 Picea sitchensis
AATGATGAATGTTGATCACAAATGATTGCTAAGCTCTATTATTTATTTGTAATAATAATAATTAACTAGTAGGTGGTACCCCCTTATAGACTAGTGGTGCTATGATGGATGTGTTACGCTAATATGTTTGTTGCTGCTATAATGATTCCTACACACTCTTCTGCAGTTGATGATTCAAGTCATGGTTTCATTCGTTATGACAACATGGTTGGTTGATGTGTTATTGCTAGATGGTTTTGATGGCCACTTGCAATACATGGAAATGCTATGGATATAAGAATTATTTTGTTACAGGTGTTATGTTATGCATTAAACATTGATTAATGATCTTATACATGATTTCATGCAAAAGATGATATGGGAGTTTGAACAAAAAAACAAAAAGAAAAAAATCTATGAATAATTCCTAAGGCTATTTCAATTGTGAAAAAAGAAGGGTGATAGACCTAGATGCTAGACTTATGTGCTTGATTAAAGGATTATGTTTGTAGCATATGGTTGTTGTTCAATGTTTTGACATGACTTAGGGTGGCACACTATGCAATGGATATAGCATTCGATGTAGCAATGGATATGTGTTTGAATTAATGGTTGATGTTATGGAATAGGATGGCTTGTACGTTGAATTGAATAGGGTTGGGGGAGGAAGGGACGTGCATTTATGGAACGCCACTCAAACAAACCTTGACCCCATCACCCTAACCATAGTTTCATTTGTTTTTTTCAGCTCTGATGGTTGTGGAGGCTCCATGATTTCTAGTTTTGAAAGGAAAACATAATCCAACTCTTCCCTCAAAGCGATTTTTCCAGGTATGGCTCCTTTAATTTCATCCATGATGGTCCCTTTGTGTTATGAATCAATTTTTTTGGCTTGGTATTGCATGAGGTCTGTGTTTTTCTTAAGATTTGACTATGTATTAGTGATATGGTTATGGTTTATTCTATGAATAATATGGACTATTGGCGTTTTAAAGGAAAGAATGAATTTTATTGTTGTGGGTAGCCTGTGCATTGTTGTTTTTTGGGTAAAACGTGTGGGCCAACTTGGGGTTTTACTCTGGTTCTTTGTGGAAAATTATGATAATGGTGTAATAACATTTGATTTTGGTGCATGGGTTTTACAACAGTCTTGGTGTTAAATGTTGTCACTCCTTTTTGCCTCGGTCGTTGTTATTTTCTGTCCTTTGAATTGAAATGCATACTGTTGAGAGTTGCATTGTTCTTTCTTTGTTTTGTCCGAGCCTCGAGTTATCGTTTGTTATGGAATTCACTTCACTGTCACTATTGTTAAAATCATTTCACAGTTGAGTCTTTGTATCACCCATAATTTGGAATGGAATCATGTACATGTGTTGGGTTGGCCACGGGTTGTGCTTGGGAATTCTTTCCATAGTGTTTATAAGAATTCACCTCTCTTGTTATCCATTGGAGTTGGTTAACTATTATGTTTGGTTACACTCACTGTTAAGATTTTGAGTTAAAAGTTATGTGTCTGTGGTGGATTTGGAAAAGGCACAGGCTCTCTGTTTCTTCAAATATTATTTCGTGATTAAGCCAAATCTCGTTACCTCTCTGCAATATTTTTTTTTAAAAGGAGCACGAGACATGTCTTTCTTTGAAGATCATTTGTTGATCAAGCCTCTATTATTACCTCTCTCTGATAAATTTATTTAAGAAAAAGGGGCCCCTGGGTTACCTGCATCCCCAAGGAATTTCGATTTGGTCGATTTATTTTTATTCCCTCCATTGTTGTGTTAAACACTAGCATGATCATTGTCCCATCAAAGTTTAAAAAGAACCTGTGTGATGTTGTTTTGTTCTCCTCACACACATTGTGGTTCTATTTCTCGATCATTATAGGACTCTGTCTTTTGTTGGGTATTTTATTTTGAAGGAAGTCCGTACATGTTTAATGTACACAGATATCAGGCTCAAAGTTACATGTGTTTTGGTTAGCTTCTTTTGTCGAATCAAGAGTTGTGTTGATTATATGAATGAACACCTATGTGCGATTGAATCGGGCCCTGATTATGAGTTTTGATGACAATGGATTGTGTCAATCAATGTTGAAAAATCAATAGTTGGAGGTTAATATTGAGCTTATTCTTAATCGATTTTAAGAAATGAATATGGGATGTGGATGGCTAGAATCACTGTGCATATTTTTGTTTTGTTTTAAAAGGGAAAAGGTTTAGGATTGGAATATAAAGGACTTTGGTTTGAAGGGTTATAATGTTATTTGCAATGATGTGATTATGATATTGCATAGATATTGTATAAGATGAAAACATTGATATAATTGAAGAATTCTTGGCATATGAATTGTCTTTTTATTTTGAAGTCAGCAAGCATTCTGTCTGTAAATAAGGGACAATTAAATGAGTTTTGTTTTAAAGTGGATGCTTATTTGATTGTGGTCTGAACAAAGTTATGGTTGTTGTTTAATTTAATTTATTTTTTATGAACAATATATGTATTATTCCCTCTCATACTATCACTTTTTCTCTCATTATACCCCCCTCACAATCCCAATTTCATTTTTACACACCCTGTTCTATAAAATATATTAAACACTCTTTATTTCAGTGGTAAAGATATGACACAAAAATAGGTGGTAGCTGATATATTTTGGTATTGATTGCATAGTTAGTTATTTAATGAATTGTTGAGGATTACATGTGTTCATTCTCCCTATCACGCTACCACTTTTTCTCTCATTACAATCCCTCCAGATATCCCATGAACCCTATTTCACCCCCTGCTCACTTGGAAATTATTAAATAATTTATTATGGATTGAATTGCATGGGTCTTTCTGTTTTAAGGCTTTTGCGACCATTGTTTTGATCGGAAAGTTCTTTTGGATTTATCGCATAGGTTTTTTGATATTCGACGTTTCAGACCAAACTAGTGTGGTCCATCATCAGGAAAATTTTGTGAGATATGAAGGAAAAAAGATATAACAAGTGTAAATAAATACTTGAAAAGTTGTTATGAGGAGCCAACTTATTAAAAATGAAATCAAGAATTATAAAACTTAAGAAAATTTATTTGTTTGTTTATTAATTTTTATTTATTAAGAGCTGACTAGAAATTTTTTAATAAATTAATATCTAGAATTATTCATATTGGTTAGTGTAGGGATCAAATTTTGACTAATTTTCCATCCATCATCTCTGTTTAGATTGTTAGGTTGTTTTTCAATTTCGATTGCTTCTTTGAATTTCCTACTGTGATAGTGATCTATCTTGGCAAGAATTTTGGCCTCTTCAATACAAATGTGATGTTTAGTTTTGTCTGAATGTTCTGTGAGAGCTAAGGGATGAGTGCGATTGTGTTTGATGTCAGCGGCATGTTATTGAATCTTAATTCTAAAGGAATGACTTTATTCTCCTATGTATTGTTTACCACACGAGCACAGGATCATATAGACACCTTTTTGTTCGATGGGATCAACATAGTCTTTGAATGACCTAAGGGAAATCCTAATAGTGTTTAAGGGTTTGCATGGGTCTTATGTCAATTTCTGAGGCAAACGTTGTTTCATATAAATAGAATGTCATGTATGGTCTGTTAAGGGATATTTACTAATGAATTACTACATACATGACAAGTTTCTTTAGTAGAGGCAGTCATGGCAAAAACAATAGGGGAAGAGGTAACTAGAACAAAGAGCCTATAAGCCCTAGATTCTCAATTCATTTTTATGTTGACCCTCAGGATTTGAACCATCTTTTTCAATATGGGTTCTTCAATTGTATTGGGTAAGGGATAGTTCATCCTAGAACAGAGAGGCCTCCCTTCCAGACTCAAAATATCCCTGGTATTCATGTGCCTCCTCATGTATCCATGAAACCAGAAGTTCCTGAAAATGATGGATGGCAAGAGATTGTCCATCTATAATTCTCCCATCATCATGGTTGTCCCAACTTGTTATTTCCTCCTCCTCCTCCACCTATAAATACTACTGCTCAAATTTCCCTTGTACATTCACCTGTTCAGTCTTCTCATGCTAGAAAATGACTTAAAACTGAGGTTCCCCATGCTCAAGACAAAGGTAAAGATATTGATTCCCCTTCAAATTATTCTAATGAGTCACCAAAATCAATGTCCTCCCATATGCATCTGAGGTATGATGTCTCCCATGCTATTAGTGAGATTAAGCCTCAAGGATCGAATCAACCTAAGGAAATTTATGGGAAGTCCAAAGGGGATAGCAGTGACAGAAGAAGGATTGCCTCTCAAAGTGGAAAATATGGATTTTAATTATGTGGTTATGATTGAGTTGTTGGAAACGATGGTGTGCAGAAAATTTTGGACAACAAGCTATTTTTTGGGATAATGTGCTTATTTACATGTTTTGGATATGATTTGAATTATTTATGATATTTAATATTCAAATTTTGAAAATATTTATGGGAGCTACAAGGAGGCATGTGTTTAAATGGTTATCTAATTGTGTTTATTTTTGAAAAGAATAAAAAGGGAGTCACGAGGGGTCCCACCTACTTAGTTATTATTTAATAAAGACCCTTAACTATTATTATTATTATTACTTCCCCTAAACTAAAATTAGTTAAGTTTAATTAACTTAACTAAATGAGGTAGTTGAACTACTTCAACTGATTTGGAATGCATAAAAAACAAATGAGAAGGAAGAGCAAAGGGAGAATAGAGAAAGCAATACTAAGGTTTTCTATTTTTGTTTCATGAGATAGTTCAGTTTTCATTCATTCTTCAGTTCATTAAAGACCTAATTCTCTTTTTGACAGTAGGGTCCTATTGTAGACAAGAAGGTTCAAAGATGAACCATATTATTCAGATCCTTATTTCAGAGGTGTTGATCTATCTTTGATAGTATGTGTATACTTGTATGTTTATGGATTAAGTTTCATAACTGATAAAGGATATTGTGCAAATTCAAATTGGCAACAGTCTGTGGCAAGTTGATCCATATTTTAAAGTTCAGTTTTTACTTCTTGTTAGAGTCCTTTTGTATGGTTTTCATCGGGGATATCTAAATTTGACTTTGGTCCATGCCCTCACAGGGATTTTTTAAATATAAATATACTTTGATTTCTTGGAATGAAATAAGGTGATTGCTATTCTGTCTCATTTGTGTGAATCTGTGACTTGCTTATTTTTGCAACAATATTTTCAATTAAAAAATCATCCTAAGCCATTGTAATTAATACATGTGGATTGGGAAGAATTTTTTGAGGATATAAAACATAGGGTGATATTCCCGACTATCTTGCCTTAGCTAGGAGGGATTCAAAAATGCTTGAGTAAGATAAATCATATTTTTTGCTCGACATAGCATAGGAAACTCATGTCTCAAGCTATAAAATAAGATTCTAAGGCTATAGGGACATGAACAAGGACTTGAACCACCACATAGGACATATATATAGGATATTTAGCCTTTAATAAGTAATATGGGCTCTATTAGAATGTTTTTAGCAAGTTATATTTGGTTCATGATGCCTTGATCATGGAAAGGGGAGGAAACCCTGGCCTTAGGCCCTAAGAAAATATTTTAGGCATATGGGGACAATAATGTCAGCTAAAACATGGGTCTTAGGGCCTTGGACATGGTCAATTGAGTAAAAATGAACCTTAGGCCCTAAAGAATGCTTCGATCCATCTAGGGCCAAGAAGGATATCTTGAACAATAACACATGGTCTCTTAATGGTATGCTTAGCCTATGATTGGGGATGTTGGTTCCAATAGGTGGTTTTTAGTAGTATTATGTGATGCAAGAGCATTGCTCCACGTTAGCAGCGTACCAGCCAACAAACACATCTAGCATGCATTTATTGGAGAAAGGGAGAGGTGCAGCCCTCTCAATCTTGAAATTTGAAATTTCAATAAATTATTGTAAGGATTTTAGTGCCAGACATCGCCTTTGTACAGGTAGTGGTTGAGGTTTCCTTTAATGGTTACCTATCGCTAAGTCCAGATCAGTTAGGAATGAACATCCATTTTTTATGTAATGTAGTCATAGGAGTACGATGCCGCTCTGAGATAGCGATAGCACAGAGGTGGTGGATGAGGATAAGCTCAAGGGATCCCTCTTTTGTAATTAGTCTCTAAGAGTAGAGAAGCGGGTTAGAATAGAAGGGGGATCTCAGGTTGAGAGGTCTCAAGAGAGAGAACTGAGACTTGTTACAGTCCAGCCTTTGTAAACACCTTGTATAGGCATTTCTGAATTAATAGAAGAACAATTTTTCCTGCCATGAATTGTTTGTATGTGTTTACATGTTTTTATGCATTTCCTGTTTTAAATGCATAACTAGTGAAGTAATTCATAAGTTTCAATTTCTTCTCATCTTTGAGTTTCTGAGTGCAAGGAGTATAGATAGTCTGCAAGGTGTGCGTTGACAGAGGTGATACAACCTCAAGAAAGATCAAGAGGGATAGCGTTGAACCTTCATCAACAAAGGTGCAAGGAGTTCATAGGAAGGAACTCTGTTTCGAGTTCGGGGAGACAGAACTATTGAAGGTTCTATAGAAATTTGCCAAGAGAGCATTGAGCGAGTGCATAGAGTGCACCAGAGAAATCTATTTTGAGTTCTGAGGAAAGGGAGGTGTCGAAGAGAAGACACTTACAGGGTTGTTAAATACTCTGTAGGCTCTACAAGGTGTGAATCAAGTAGAAGAATGCCAGGTGGGCGTAGGGAGTTTTCTTTCCAAGAAAAATTCTCATATATGAGTCTAGCGAAATACTCAGTAGCACCAAGAGTGTGCGAGAGTGGACTTGTTCTAAGTCCATAAACTTAGAAGAGAAAGTGCAAGAAGAACACGCACAGAGAAAACCTTTTGAGGTTTCAGAGTTGACAAAGCTCGAGAGGGGAAGCGTTTCTATAATGCAAATGAGACCCAAAGGAACCAGGCTCCCAAGAGGAAGAGTTGAAGGTTGAAACCTTCGAGACTTAGAAAATATTATAAGTCTGAAGTGAGTAAAATCTCAAGAGGAAGAGCACTATCGATCGTTGGATCGCAATGGAGAATCCCATGGACCATCTGATTGGAGGTAGGAGCATAGACTTTACCACTGTGTAGATCTAGGAGAGGAAATATCGAAGGTCTGAACGGATGGTGGAGAAATCGCAAGGAGAATCATGAAATACCTCAAGCCATTGATCAAGCACCTCAAGCATTCAACATTTCGACATTTCAAAGTTCAGGGTTTGGAGCGGCAAAGGGATTTTGGAGTCACTGCATTGCAAACTACCGGTTCACGAAATCGTGCCAACCGTCGTATCTGGAATGTGGTGGCCTGAGAGCCACTGGATCAAGGATACGTGCACAAGGTTGAGTCCCTATGAGGTGCAGAGGAAAAAGGATCTAGGCCATCATATCTAGCACCAAGGACCAATAGCCGTCGGATCTGGAAGGAGGTGCAAGGGGTTTAATCCTCGAGGAGCAGAGGAGAGAGAGGACCTATCAGAGTCCCGAAATCATTTGGGATCGTCCATCTCAAAGGACGTGTATCAAGAGACCCACATTCTTGGGATTTGGACACTGGGAGATCAAGAGTGAAGAGTCTCCCAAAATCGTGAAAGGCGAATTTGCGAAAGGACTAGGACCATTTCGGGAAAAGGCCCGAAAGAATCAAGTTTCGGCATTTTAGGAACCGGGGATTCAAAAGACAAAGAATAGGGGGAACGCTTGCATCGTGATTCCCTAAATCACAAAAGTTGATAGCATTTTTATGTTAAGCCCTTTCTGACATTTCGGGACCAGGGTGTTCGAGAGACCAGGAGTCAAGAGACGTGGAGTCCTGACTTGCAAAATCGCTAAAGGAGAAATTGTGATTGAACAAGGACCATCCATTCAGTGGTAGATCTGAACCATTGTTTGTCTAGGGGAAGTTAAGGACTTCAGGAATTAGAAGGAGGAGAGGTTGGAGTTGCATTGCAACTTCACGAACCCCAAAATCCCAATGAAATCACAATGCGCTCAGAGGCGTTAGCCCCAGATCAAAGGGTGTGGTCGCATGGAAGGAGGCTAAGGGAGGAGCCAAAGCCCGTTGAAGGACCAAGAACCATCTATAGCCAAAATCACATGGAAGGAGGCTAAGGGAGGTTGAAGGACCAAGGAGGCTAAGGGAGGTTGAAGGACCAAGAACCATCTACAGCCGAAATCACGAAATCATGAATTCCAAAATCCCAAAAAGTGGACCATGGTCACGGGTAGAGTTCAATGTTTTAGATACCGAGAGTTGGAAGGACAAGGAGTCTGGGAGAGCTCACATGTAGGATTTCCAAAATCCTGAAACGTGAAAGGTTTGTTAGTTCAACAGAGAGAAGAGTGCTGAAAGTTGAGCATCTGCATAGGTTTTCTCAAGGCCTGTGCCAGAGGAAGAAGGGACCTGTGGATTTGTTCAAGGGGTTCCAACAAGAGCCTGAAGAGCTATTTTGGCTTGGAAGAAGAATGATCCAGTGACCAGGAGGTCAGCAGAACCCTGTTGAGGTAGGGGGTCCACACCATTATGTGTCTCAGGGACATGGAAATGATCTAGGGAAGAATACCATGCCTTATATCCTAAATAACTATTTGACACATATGGAGGCATGAACAATGACTCGAAGTGCCACATAGTGACATATGGAGGGTATAATGGCCTCTAAGAAAGGATGTTAGCACCCTTACAAGGTTTTGATCATTAATTATGTGTCTCAAGGCCTTGATAGGGTCAAGGGGGGAACCCAAGCCTTAGTTGAAGTATACATATTCTATGTATCTATGGGTAAGAATGATGATACCTTAAAACAACACACCCCGTCACTTGAGGTTTTAGGTAACTTATAGGGCTCAAGGGTCAAGAATGACACCTCAAATCTATGGGATATATCACATGTTAAGAACCAAATATCAAAATAGCATAAAAAAACCTCAGAATAAGTACTCAACTCCTTGAAAAAGAGATAAATTCATATAATAAGCCTCTTCAAGGGGGAAACCTCCTTATACATTAAATGAATTCACCAATACAAGATGATTCCAAATGAAAAGGTCACCTTGGTATATATAGAAGACTAGGAGGTAGAATTACAACTAATGGACCCAAGCCGACATAAATAAAATAATAATACTACTGTAATATGCCCCAATTAAGGGCTAATGTGCCATGATTTAGGGATTAACATGCCACTCCACTTCATACAAGTTATTTCCTCAAATATTTATTAGTTATGGATTCTTTTTTATAAAAGACTCATCTTCCCATGTGGAATCTTCAACAGGTAGTTTCTTCCACCTAATGAGATACTCTAAAATTGATCTATTCCTCAGCTGGAGAATTCTTGTGTCAGTGATATCTTCAGGATACAATATGATTTTTCCTTCCTTGTCAAGTTCTGGAAATATATTTTGAACTGGGATCTTGTCACCAATAACCTTCTTTAAGCCTGAAACATGGAAAACCGGTGTATTCGTGAAGATGCAGGAAACTCCAATTTGTATGACATAGTACCAATCCTTTTGAACACCTTATAAGGGACATAGTACTTTAATGATAATTTATTATCCTTCTTAGCTTTCTTGAGGGACATCTATTTGTATGGTTGTAGTCTTAAAAATACCCAATCCCCTACTTCAAAAATTATTTCACTATGATGTTGATCTTCTTATTGTTTCATGCGATTTTGTTCCATGGTCAGGTTGTCCTTTAAGAGTTGCAGAACTTGTTGTTGATGCTCACTGTGATATTCAACTGATTGAACCTTATATTTTTATTTTAGATAAGAAGTTATGGACGGTGGGTGATATCCATAAAGCACCATAAATGGTATCATTTTTTTTGTAGTTTGAAAGGAAGTTTTATACCACGATTTTTCCAAGGGTAACCACTTGAACCATTGTGTTTGTTTATCAAAGACAAAGGGAGAAAGGTATCCTTCCATAAATTTGTTCATTATCTCAGTTTTTCCATCAAATTGAGGATGATAAGATGAGCTATGAGCCAATTGAGTACCCAAACAATAATTTTTTTTTTTCCAAAAATGTCCAATGAATATGGGATCTCTATCACTTACAATAATATTTGGGCTTCCATGTAGCTTTTGAACTATCTACATGAATGCAGTAACAACTATACTATATTTAAAAGGATGAGAGAGTGCACAAAAGTGTGTGTACTTTGTAAGTCTATAAACATTTACCATGATAACACTCTTTCTTTCAGACTCTGGTAACCCTGTGATGAAATCCATGGAAACCTCCTCCTAGCGCTAACATGGAATGGATAGTGGTTGTAAAATACCTGGAGTCTTAATTGTCTCCAACATATTTTGTTGGAAAACCAAACATTCTGCCACAAACCTTTGAACATCAGTTTTAAGGCCATCCCAAAATAATTCCCTCTTGACCTTGTGATAGGTTTTCAAAAATCTTGAGTTTCCTCCTACCGGAGAGGTGTGAAATTCCAAAAGTAAATTTTGTTTGATTTGGGAGTTCTTACATAAATAAGTGATGTTTGTACCATAGTGAATCATTTTTCCATGTAAATGTATCAGATACACTAAAATATTGTTGCAACCTTTGAATGCGAGTTCACACTTCTTCTTGATTTTTTCATTGATCCCTTTCTTATGCTATCCAATCAGGTTGGATGATAGAGATAACATAGAGAAATGCCTCAACATCTTCATCCTTTCTTAAGAGTGCATCTTCCACAACATTTTGCTTCCCTTTTTTGTAGATGATTTCAAGGTCATAACCCAACATATTTGTCACCCATTTTTGTTGCTCTGATGAACATATTATTTTTTCCAAGAAGTATCTAAGAATGTCATGATATGTTTTGAGCTTGAAATTCCTACCGATTAGGTAAGGGCGCCATTGCTTCAATGCATGTAGTATTTCCATCATTCCTTCTCAGAATTGGGTTTGTGTAAGTCCTTTCTCTTGAGTGGTTGACTTTCAAAATCAAGGGGCCTTCCTTCTTGCATTAGAACAACACCAATGTCATTTCTCGAGGCATCACATTCCAAAATAAAGGTTTTTTTGAAGTTTGGTGTGGTCAAGACAAGATATTTGCATATTTACTCTTTAAGTTGTTCAAAATATTGAGTTTCCTTTGGAGTCCATGAAAATGCATCCTTCTTAGTTAATGAAGTTAAAGGTGTTTCTATTCTTTCATAGTTCTAAACAAACTTGCGATAGTAACCTATCAAACCCAAAAATCCTCTAAGATTATTCAATGTTTTGGGAATCAGACAGTCCATCATGGATTTAATATTGTTAGGGTCTAACTTGACACCTTCATGAGGTACAATATGACCCAAATACTCTACCCCCTTGATCCCAAAGAAACATTTGGATGATCTAGCATATAGATGTTTCTCCTTTAGTAGTTGTATCACCCTGTCAACATGTCGAACATGATCTTCCCAAGACTTTCTATAGATTAGTATATTATCAAAAAATACTAATACAAATTTTCGAACGAAGGGATTGAAAATGTAATTCATCAACCCTCATAATGTGGAAGGTGCATTTGTAAGGAAAAAAGACATGACCAAAAATTCATAATGACTTTCATGAGTTATGAATGTTGTTTTTGGGATATCGTCTTCCTTCATTCTAATCTGATGATACCTTGAACGAAGATCCAACTTCATGAAATTGATTTCTCCATGTAGTTCATATAAAAATTCATCAATGATGAGAATGGAAAACTTATATTTAATGGTGATATTGTTGAGCTTTCTATAATCTGGACACATATGCCATGAGCCCTCTTTCTTGAGTACCATTACCACTGGTGCAGAGTAAGAACTTTGTCTAGGTATAATAATGCCATCCTCTAACATTTCTTCAACCATGCGCTCAATTTCACTCTTCTAGGTATAAGGGCATCGGTAAGGCCCGATTTTAGGAGGAACACTCTTAGGAATTAAGTGAATAACATGATCGTGATCGCGAGTGGGTGGAAGAACTCTAGAAATACATTAACATACTTTGGAATTCTTATTAATGATCCCTTGGATATCTATGGGAATAGATGTCTTAGATGTTTTAACATATAGTGATCATAGTTGTACAATTATAACCCGATGCCCCTTTTTAAATAATTTTTTCATGCGATTAGAGATTAACACCTTACTGGGTTTCCCTCTGATACCCCTTAACTCAAATTCCTTTCCTTCCATTGAAAATTTCATGAAAATTTCATGAAAATTAAAATCCATTGTTCCCAATGATTGTAACCATTGGACCCCTAGTATGACATCAACACCACCCATGGGTATAGAAATCATTGGAATATTCATTGCATATTCCCCCATAGTAAGATTGATCTTATGGAATTTTCCTGAGAAATTGATAGTTCCTCCATTTTCATTCATTACTTTAAACTATGGCACTGGATACATAAATCAATTGAGAGCTTTTATTTTTTATATATCCTTCGATATTGATGGTTTTGGGAGTGATAACTCCAACCAATGCATGAAATGATATTGTGGGAGTCATCTATTTAGAAGAAATCTCTTCTACATATTCATATTGAGATGGTTCTTGTACTTGTTTTTTTTCTTCTTTCTCTTCACATTCTATGTAAAATAATTTCCTCTCACCACACTTATGTCCCTTACTGTACTTTTTGTCACAATTAAAGAATAAACCTTTTTATTTCCTTTCCTCCAATTGTTGCGGTGTCAACCTTGTATGTTGAGGTGGTTTATAAGAAGGAACATTATTCTCTTGATATATGTTAAGGGTGGTCCTTTTAGCATCCATAGCCATATTTTTACTTTCAACATTTCTCACCATCCTAAACACATTCTCCAATGATTTGGGTTTCCAAAGGAGAACCTCATGTTGAAATTTATCCTTTAAAGTTACTATGAAGACATCAATCAAGTTCTCATCTGGAATATACATTACTTTTATATTCAATCTTTGGAAGTTCTCAATGTGTTATGCAACTGAAACCTTTTCCTTGAGATTTATCAATTGGCTGAAGAAGGTAGTTCTCCTTGTATCCTCATAGTGGGATATCATTTCTTCTATGAAAATTGTTCAAGTGACAAGTGATTTGTGAGAACAAATCCATCGATACCACTCAAATTGATTAGTTTCTAAATATAAGGATGCAATTTGTACCTTTTGTGTCTATGGCACATCATGTACATCAAAGAAAATCTCCATCTGGAGTATCCATGTGATTGGATCCTTTCAATCAAACTTCCTCATATCTATATGTTGAGGGGTCCTAAATCCCTTTAAATCAACATC
>SNQJ01S0082245.1:22046-33281 GCA_010110895.2 Picea sitchensis
GGTTGAGCATTAGTACTGCTCAGATCTGCTTGATTTAGTCTTCATTGTATATCCATCCTTTGGAGGCTCATTTTGTATTGTCGGGAGCATTTTGTAGCAGCTCATATCTATTTCTTGTACGACCATCTGAGGTTTATGCCAGATCAGCCATCTATTGTATTGATCTTACATTGCTCATAATAAAAAGGTCAGATCTTTTCTTGTGCTTCTACATCTTGAATATATTGTGATCTCCATGTGTTGATGAATCTTGTATGCACTTAAAAACTCAATAAATTAGTAGTAGTTAGTGATTCCAAGAAAGAATTTGGCTTGGGATCATTACAGCTGTAGATATTCAATGACAGATCCGCTTAAATTTCACTCATCACTCGAATTGAATGGTTGATGTGACACTGTAAGTTTCTCCCTGGTTTAAATTCTCTCGAGTATTTGTAAACAAAATCATTCTACGCACAAGGAAATTCCAAGCATCCAAAGAAGTAAGATGAGTAATTTGAAGGCTGCAGAGATCCCGTGCATATCAAAATAATGGGGTTTAGAAATCTTTACAGGTATGTATCCAAGTCTATGGATTTTACATGATTATAGTTCATATATTGTTTATCTGGTTTTTTTCTTTACACAGTCTCTAATTTTTTTTTTTAAGTTGCAGGAACAATGCCTCTAAGAAAGCCAACCACCAGACAACCACAGAGGGAACCAAAGCTGAAAGAACCAGAGGGAGGAAAAGGCTCTTCTCCAATGGACACAAAGAAATTATAATACACTTTGAGGTTGGAACCTATCATCAAAACAACACCGAAGAACGTCTATTGTCTAGGACGCTTTTCTATAGATTATCAATTATTCGACATTCAAGAGTTTTATCCCTTATGTCACTTGGATAATTAAGGTTTATATTTAGCCTCTGGCATTTGGAGATACAAAGGAAATCATGGGGTCTAATATGACACTCCCATAGTGGGGAGAACTCTTTAACAATATCATCTGAGAGGAATACCTGAGATATATCCCACACAGTGATCCAGATGTAGGATTTCTTGACGACGAAGTGTTCCCAAACATACGACAGTCATAAATGCATATGGTGGCAAGCATAACCCCTGTTTTTCCCTATATTGAATTCTTGAAGTGGCTCATCGACCACACAAACACACAAAAATGTTTGATCAACGATGACAATGGTGGGTGTATTGGAGTGTTCTTACAGGTGAAAATTTAGAAATACTAAAAGCTTAGAGATCCTGAGGAGTGGATAAACACGGATTTTGTTGTGAAGTTCTATGTGCACCATGACACTAGCCAAGTGATGGCCTCATGGTGGATGGAGGACAATAAATACACCAATCGGAGCACAAACACACAAAAATGTTTGATCAACGATGACAATGGTGGGTGTATTGGAGTGTTCTTACAGGTGAAAATTTAGAAATACTAAAAGCTTAGAGATCCTGAGGAGTGGATAAACACGGATTTTGTTGTGAAGTTCTATGTGCACCATGACACTAGCCAAGTGATGGCCTCATGGTGGATGGAGGACAAGAAATACACCAACCGGAGCACAAACTAGTACTCAATGACCAATTTGAAGGAGCCATACATCTACTTGATGGATCTCATCTGTCAATTATATGGAGAGAAGGATTGTTCCTTATTTTCAAAGGTGTGGATGCCCTTGGCTTACACAGTGGTGATCTCCGGAAGTGGTTTCAACTGGGGAGTGATAATTTCTAAAAAAATGAGCATCTGTATACAACAATCTCAGACGCCGAAGGAAGGAGAGACACCAACTTTCTACATGGCTTCGTATTTGCTCGATATCATGTGGGCCAAAAACATCTTCGTTGGCATGAACCTAAGCTGGCATGTTGCAAAGCTCCCGGTCCATGTCTATTCAGTGTGCTATGGGAGAACATGTATAAAAGATCTTACTCCCTCATATGAGATGAATTCATTAGATGAATTTATTTCATTATTTTTAAGAAGGAATGTCTGATACTATCGACTACATCTGGGACGATTATTTCCAAGGTAGGCCACTGGTACTTGGACGAGAACCACACCTACATTAGGGTGTTCAGGGCCACTAGAAAACCACATCTCCTACCAGCACATCTTTGAGACCGAATTTTAGTGGGATAAATATGCTATCAAACCATTTTTCAAGGCTACAACACCATCCTAGTCAAGGATAAGAAGCGGGCCTTCATTCCCTATGGTTTCCATGTAGGTTTCTACTTGGATAAAGATACAACTCAAGCCAAACAACAAGGGTTAAGCTAGCTTGAGTTCAAGTTCTAGACAGGCTAATTCTAAAAGCATGATCCAAAGGGCCTAGTCTTGCAACATGCTTCACAAGTCTTTTCCTGTTGTTCGTACGCCCACGAAAAATGTGAAGATGATGTCTTCACGAAAAATGCCCAAGACTGGGACAAGGTGGTAGAAAGGATGGCCGACCCCAAAATGACCAGGTTCGGGGCCATGAGCCTATATGAATAGTTGAATACCATAGAGCAATATCCTCAAGAGGCCCTCAGAGCCAGAGAAGAAATCAAAGTGGCAGAAGAAACAAAGGTTCCCCTAGTGGCCCCCATGTAGAATAGAGGATTCCCTATGAAACTGGATGCATGGGCAAGGGGATTTATCATGATAGAACAAGAACAACAAGTAATTGATTAGCTTCAAGATGGACCAGACCTCATAGGAATGATAGGGGGCCCTGTTGACAACCCAAATGAAAGCCGGGTAGGTCCAAGCGGCCCTAAGATAATAGAAATTGATTAAATCGTGGGTTAGATAACCCTAAAGTTACAATTCCATAGGCTGGATCACCGGGGGATGTTTCAACTTAGCCGGAGATAGTAAGAACATCACAGAGAGAAAGTGCACCAAACCCCCTCCGTGAATTGATAAACATATATGATGATGAAGAAATTCTAGAGGTATCCCTGTTGACTCATGTACAGATCACAGAGGAAAAGGAGCCTGAGAAGGCATCTTCCCTAGCTCCCGACGCTCAAATTCAGAGCCCTTCATAGAATGACCAGGAGGTCGAAAGTGTCTTAGACACTGAACTACTCGATGTACCAGAAACTCAAAGGGATAGTCCGACAGATGAGCCAGGGTCAGGCGAACAAAAAGAAGAAGCTCCATAGCAGGAAATCGATGTCTCAATGGTTGATTATCAAGTAAGTATGGAGCCTACTCCCAATGCCTCAATTTCAAAAGATACTCAACCTCTCGATGAAAAACAAATAGAAGCTGGTCATTTGGAACACATGGAGGAGGTTCAAGAACCCAGTCTTGAACAAATTTACACCATCGGGAGCCTAGGAAATATGCTCATCTGGGGAGATCAGCAAATCCCCGAACTCGTGGATGAAGTTTCACACATACATGCTATCTACTATGACCAAAAAAGGAAAGATATCATGAAGAGAACCACGAAGAAGAGGAGAATCACCCTAGATCGCTCCATCCTCATCACCACAAAGGAAACGTTGATGAACACAGAGCATGCCAAGACATCATAACTTATCGGCACAGGGATGGAAAACAAATATGCCACCCTGGACAAGGCGAAAAGGAATAAAGAGGAGTTGGTCATTGTGCTGAAGGAATTGGAACATCTACGCCACTTGGACAAATATTACCAGGACACCACATAGGCCACAGTGTTCATGAGAAGCGAATTCCAAGAGACCTACAACAAATTTACAGATGAACAACACCTACACCCTCATGGAACTGGAGACGTGAAAGGATATGGAGAGGTGGTACGAGAAATCACACCAAGCTGTGGAAAGGATCGAATATAGCAGTGTGGTGCAATAGGGATGAGATGCCGAAGAGTACGACATCTGGGTGCTAAGGGAAAGAAACATCAACTACATAAGGAAATCGACTGAATATTGGGTAAAAATGGCTCAGGAAACTCATTAGGAAATCCAAGAGAAATGGTTTGAGTGAGAGAACAACTGGACCAAAAACAATTGGGAAATGACAGACATTAGACTCCATGAATTCAACACACCCGATGAATTTGTCGAATTGCGTGACATAGTCAAAACACATGTCGAGAAAGACTCATCGTGGGATGTGGAAATAGAAAAGGTGGCAGCCATGGTGCCAGGACAGGTGCAACAGTTCATGGAGCACCTGATCAAAGATAGAGCCATAATGCAACAGTTAAGTGCCAGAATAGTCAAGTATCGGGCGCAGACAGTAGATATAAGAGAGATCCTTTCGGCCCCAATGGAACAATATAGATTCCCATATGATAACACATTCGAGGATCTCTTCTTCAAGTGGTTGGAGTATGAGAAGAGTCATCCACTCAAGTGATATCATTTGATGACTCTTTGAAGACTGATAGAAGAAAGTGCCATGTGGCGAGTTTTGTTTTACTTTGCTACACTTTAATAGTTATTTTTAGTTAATAGTATGTTATAAATAGGAAGATCAACCTTTTAGTAAAGGGTCAATGGTTGTTGCAAAGACCCTCATTTTTTGGATTTGTAAAGAACTATTTCAGAGCAGCCTTAATTGAGAAGTCATGTTTAGGACCAGAGACAAGTTTTTATTTTTCATCAAAAGTGTGTATGATTGGATGTGAAGAAGAATTATTTATGATTTCATCTCTTGAATGGATGTTTTAATGAGTAAGATCTTCTAAATCTGTTGATAAGTTATCTGATTCAATGTTTTTTACAGTTCTTGTCTTTAATGATGAAAAGTAAATCATTTTTTTAATATGTGATTGATGATTAAAGTTAAGGAAACTATTTTTCTTGCCATCGTTTATTGCATATATGTTTTCTTATGATAAATTGTATCTCAGTCAATAATTGGAACACCAGTAGGTTAATGTATCAGTATTGGGCCTATGGTAGAGAATCATAGTCTGCATGCTAGAGTGAAAGGGTTATCCCAACCTCATCCTTTTCCAGTAGTTAATTTTTACCACCTTGTTACCTAGTTGGTTTATACCGGATTTTATCTTGTATCGGTCCCACCTATAAGAGAAAATACAAAAAAGAGAACATTCGAACTGAAGGAGAAGCTTTCACTAGAAAACATAAATCCTGTCAATTATTTGGTTAGATCACAAGATATGGAGAACCATTCGACCATTAAACGATGCAGAGTCTAATTGGCCTCGATGGCGGGTTTGGTTCCTGATGTTGATTTAAAGGTATTTAGGACCCCTCAACAGATAGATATGAGGAAGTTTGCTTGAAATGATCCAATCACATGGATACTCCAGATGGAGATGTTCTTTGATCTACATGATGTGCCATAGACACAAAAGGTACAAATTGCGTCCTTATATTTAGAACCTAATCAATTTGAGTGGTATCGATGGATTTTTTCTCACAAATCACTTGTCACTTGGAAAATTTTCACGGAAGAAATGATATCCCACTATGAGGATACAAGGAGAACTACCTTCTTCAGGAAATTGATAAATCTCAAGGAAAAGGTTTCAGTTGCAGAACACATTGAGAACTTCCAAAGATTGAATATAAAGGTAATGTATATTCCAGATGAGCACTTGATTGATGTATTCATAGTAACTTTAAAGGATAAAATTCAACATGAGGTTCTCCTTTGGAAACCCAAATCATTGGAGAATGTGTTCATGGTGGTGAGAAATGTTGAAAGTAAAAATATGGCTATGGCTACTAAAATGACCACCCTTAACATATATCGAGAGAATAATGTTCCTTCTTATAAACCACCTCAACATACAAGGTTGAAACCTCAAAAATTGGAGGAAAGAAAAGAAAAAGATTTATTCTTTAATTGTGACAGCAAGTACAGTAAGGGACATAAGTGTCACGAGAGGAAATTATTCTACATAGATTGTGAAGAGGAAGAAGAAAAAGAACAAGAACAAGTACCATCTCAAAATGAATATGTAGAAGAGATTTCTTCTGAAGAGATGACTCCCACAATATCATTTCATGCATTGGTTGGAGTTATCACTTCTAAAACCCTCAATATAGAAGGATATATCAAAAAGAAAAAGGTAATAGTGCTAATTAATTGTGGTAGAACTCATAATTTCATTCAATGTGAACTAGCCAAAGCTCTCAATTGATTTATATATCCACTGCCATAGTTTAAAGTAATGAATGAAAATGGAGGAACTATCAATTTCTCAGGAAAATTCCATAAGATCAATCTTACTATGGGGGCATATACAATGAATATTCCAATGATTTCTATACCCATGGGTGGTGTTGATGTCATGCTAGGGGTCCAATGGTTACAATCATCGGGAACAATGGATTTTAATTTTCATGAAATTTTCATTAGAAGGAAAGTAATTTGAGTTAAGGGGTATCACAGGGGAACCCAGTAAGGTGTTAAGCTCTAATGGCATGACAAAATTATTGAAAAAGGGGCATCGGGTTGTAATTGTATAAATGTTGGACCTTGACCAAGTTTTGAAGTTACTTGATCATATTTGACCATTTTTGGGACTTCTACAGCCTATCGAAGATGGAGAGCCAAACGAAGCAGAGATCAAGGGATCTCGACCCACTTTCGGGTCCCTTTCTAGGTTTTGGGACAATGTAATGGGAAAGGGATGTCATCCCGTGGGTTTACCCACGTTTAGGCCCACTTTTGTAATGTATAAATAAACATCTAGGCATATAGTAGAGGGGGATTGTATATTTGTGATGTAAGCTAAGTGCTAATAGTCTATGTAAGTGCTTTGTACATGACTGTAGAATTTTTACAGAGCTAAGTACAAGTTGTTGTAGAAGTTAAAGAAGGCTTTGTGTTGTAAGTGCAAGGAATAAGGATCTAGCGAGCTGCACAGATCTTTTGTCCTGTGTGCAGTAGAGTTTTTGGTGGCTTTGTGCCTGTAACCGATTGGAGATGATAATAAAGAAGAAGAATTGGTGCACGTAGCCCTAGGTAAGGGGGGTGAACCATGTAAATCTGTGTGTTATGCTCTATGCTTTGACTTGATGAGTTTATCTCTGCTTTGGCTAAGTGCTTTGATATATTTAGATAGGTCTACTTATGCTTTGTGCTTCATTAGATGTATATGAATAAGTAGATTTGATATGTATGAATATTCTTAGTGTTGAACTACTTTATCTAACCTGTTTAATTGTTGCTAATTTCTAAATCACCTTAGACTTAAGTGAATACTGCGATGCTCTGTGTTATCTACAAAGTATAGTAAGGGTTGAATATTGATGAATAATCGATGCTAAGTGTTTTGTAAGAAATATAATCACATATCTGTGTCCCATATAAGGTTGTAGACACATGAGACTTCTAACTACCCCTGCCTCTACCTCGGGTGAGACTTCATCTGCTTCGCAGGTGTTGTCGAAAGGGCCAGTAGTTAGGGTTTTGTTGGTGCATTGTTGTAGTGTTGAACCCTGGGTTTTCCCCTGTGCCAACAAATGGTTCCGTTGCCGGGACCTGAAACTGTGATTGCTGGGAAATGAGGAAGAGGAAGATTTGTCCAAATATTCGTCCTAAAACAATGAAATATTTATGAAAGGATATGTTCCCTAGTGTGTAGTGTTCCACTTGATCTAAAAATCTTTGTGTTAAAGAAAGGAAGCCATGTCTGAAAAAAAGAAGCGAGATCTAAATGCTTTGTGCTCTAAGAAAGATAAAAGTGTGTTGGGCCCCAATAACTCCACCTAAAGTTTTACAAAATTTAAAGGGCCCCCATTAGAATCTTGATAATTATAATGAGCTACAGAATAAACCTTTTCAAATAGTTCCATAACTTGGATTTCTTTGAGACAAACTTAAGACATTCACTATAGTATGAGACATTCATTACAAGAGTATATGTCAAAATTTAGAAACGAGCATAGAAATCTCAATTTAAACAAAAACGTTGATGCAGGAGCATCGCCAACACGTCAAGCGAGCCAGCGTGGAGGCGGAAGACAGCTGGATAAGCCAACACAAATTTTGAAATTGCCTTGAAACTATTGCGCGAACATTAATGTGAAAACTTAATGAGGTGCACTTTGTATATTATAATGGACCTTGAGCGGATAGCTCTTGTCCTTTAGTAGGTAGACGACATTTAATCTAGTTAATGCAAGTAGGTAGAAATTGAATTCTTAGATTAGACAATTTTAGAAGCAGGAGGGAAAACGGATATAGACACCCTCATTGTATCATTGTAACATTATCAATAAAGGAAGAGCAAGAGCATCCAGAGAGCCTTGGAAGAACACCCATGTACTGATATTTGAATTAATAGAAGAAGATTGATTCAAATTCATGGTTTCGTGTCTGGTTCTCTGTGTATTGATGTTATGCTCATGAATGTTCGCTTCCTGTTATGCATTTACTTTATATTCTGTGTATATGGTTTCATGGTTGAATTGAAGTCTCAAGAGGAGGAAGAAATGAGTTTCAATTGTTTCTCTATTTGAGCCAGAGGATTCCTGCAAGGAGTGCAGTCAAATTGTCCGCAAGGAGTGTGTTGACAGAAGGGTTAAATTAGAGATAGCCTTTGTTCTCATTTCCTCAGAGGTGCAGATGGGCACAAGCCATGCAAGGAGTGCACAGGCTGGTTAAAGGTCTCAGGGTTGCGAACCTGAGTGAAGATTTGAAGGACTACTACTGCAAGTGTGTGCAGAGTCGAAGAACTTCAACACTTAGACGTTTGTAGAAGGTTTGTCGCAAGGAGTGCGTGCAAGAGGCTTGTTGAAGGACTTACAAGTCGTGAGGAAGCTCAGGAGGGATAGGCCTTTGAGTTTTTTGAAGAATAGCGAGGACAAGTTGTGACTTGAAGTTCGGGGAAGTGTCGCGGGTTTTCAAGCAGGCGAACAAGTCTCGTGGGGAGACCCTTAGTCATTTCGCAGACTTTCATCAGGAAGAACAGACTGTCGAAATCCTCGGAGGATATTTCATGAATATCCAAGGGTTGTTGGATCCACATGCATATCGTGGATCAGGGTTTCGTGAGTCGAAGCTCCTAGTTATTGCAACAGAAATTGCGATATCGCGACACTCGATATCCAGAAGAGCCCAGAAACGTCCATCAGTGGGACGCGTGTTAGAAGATTCAAAGGAGTCGGGGCTCGGAGCATCGGAGATTTCAGAGGTAGGAAACTCTTGCAGCTTGGAATCGTGAAACATGATATCCCGATGGGAAAAGGACAGTGGGGCCATAGGAGTCAGTGGAGGACAGGTGGCACGAGTCATCGGATTTCGGGGAAAGTAAAGTCCCGAAACTTTGGGTATTAGGATTCGCGATCCCTCGAAGTTCGATATCCCAATAGGAGTGACGAAAAGTGAAAGGTCAACTCACACGTATGCATCGGAACTTCGGCACATCGGGTATCGGGAGTTGATAAACCAAAGTGCTTGGTATCGCGAGTAGCGAATCCGCGATAAGAGAATTCTCGATAGACACGGGAAGAGGCCAACGTTGACTGAGGCATCGGGTCTCAGAGACTCGAGAGCCCAGTGATCGACATTTGGACTTGCGAAGTCACGAGTTCCGATTCCCTGATAAATAAAGAAAGGGGGATCGCGTGAAGAGATCTGTGGGAGCAGATTTCCCGATAGGGAAATAGAAGAATCTTGGAGTTCTTCGGGCCGAGAAAAGAGAAGATCCTGTGTGTGTGTGTGGACCTTCCGACCTGTGGGTGGTGAAGGGGTCGCGTTGCTATCAAGTTCCCCCTGCTGTGAACTTGATCCGAGGGTCGGGGCCATGTTGCTATCAAGTGGTATCAGAGCCCATAAAATTTCTTTGCCTTCTGTAGCAGAGAAGAAGAAGAAAATTCACAATGCCGCCAAGGAGAGAAAGGCAATCACCTGATCCAGAGGATAGGGAAATGCCGAGAAGAGGAGGTAGGCAAGCAACAAATCCAGAAATGGAGAGACAGATGCATGATCTCCGAGTGAGACTCGAGGACATGGAGACAACACAAAGATGCACAGCTAGTGAAGGGGATCTCAGTGATTCCAAAAGCGAGGTTGAGGCTGAACGTGAAGAGGAAGTTACAGTTGAAGATGCATCAAACGAGCGTTTGATCAGAGCTATTCCCAGGATGGGTGCAAAAGCAAAGATGGACATCCCAGTTTATGAGGGAAACTTGGATCCAGAAGAGCTTCTAGATTGGATTAGAGCTCTAGACACCTACTTCGACTATGAGGATGTCGAAGAGGATAAGAAAATCAGGCATTCTGTCACGAGATTGAAGGGACATGCAACATTATGGTGGGATGAGATACAAGCAGACAGACGTTGCAAAGGCAAGAAGAAAATCAAGAGCTGGGACAGGATGATCACGAATATGAAGGTGAAATTCATCCCCAGAGATTATTAAATTACTATGTTCAGGAGGATGAAGAACCTGAGACAGAAACTGATGACAGTGAAAGAATACACTGAGGAATTCTATCGACTGAACATCAGGGCAGGTCATTGGGAGAGCGATGATGAGAAGTTTGCCAGGTATATGAATGGCCTGAGATATGATATCTAGGACGAGATGAGCATGGTAACCATCAGAACGGTGGAGGATGCTTATCATATGGCTCTGAAAGCTAAGGAGAAGCTGAGACATAAGCAAGGTCAGAGGGGCCAGGGTAGAAGCCAGCCCAAAGGCAAGTCAGTTTCCCAGGAAAAATACCAGAAGCCCAAGGAGGAATGGAAGAAACCTCAGGGTAAATTTGAGAGAGGTGGGACCTCACAGCAAGGGCCATATGTTGAATAGAGAGGGCAACATACAGAGCAGAGCGAAGGATATGCTAACAACAACACTTTTCCTCGTACTAGAGGTAGAGGAAGAGGAAGAGGTGGAGTAATCACATGCTTCACATGTGGAAAGAATGGGCACAAGTCTTACGAGTGTCCAGAGAAAAAGAAGGATATTGGAGAAGCTCACATCACCGAAGCGCAAAGGTGATATGTTGAGGCAGAAGACACTCAAGGTGGAAGATCGCTTATGATGCGAAAATTCCTTTTGACACTCGAGAAGGAGGTGGAAAGCTTAGTCCAAAGGACCAGACTTTTCAGAACATCTTGCAAGACCAAGGACAGGGTATGTAAGGTCATTGTGGACAGTGGTAGCACGGATAATCTCGTATCCACAGAGATGGTAGAGAAGATGGAGCTGGAGACGACTGATCATCCAAGCCCATACAAAGTTTTGTGGCTACAGAAAGGACACCAGGTAACTGTTACTAAACAATGCTTGGTTGAATTCAAGATAGGTGGATATA
>SNQJ01S0082245.1:40618-58735 GCA_010110895.2 Picea sitchensis
TTAGTTTAAATTCATTTTTTATTTTTCTAGATTTTGTTTTATTCACAATTTTTAGGTTATTAATTTAGGTTTCTTTTTGTTTCACAATTTTTTATTATCAAATATTTGATACGGATCTGATCATGGCTTGATTTTATTATCCAAATACATTCAAGATGATTGATCCAAAAATAATTTTGGATTGCTACAAATAATTTTATGAGCAACAACAGATAAAATTTGGAAAGGCGTCAAGATCAGACAGACGATTTTGCAGAACAGATTGCAGCCAAACCATGACGAATTTGAAGAAACGGTTGAAAACCCAGAACCCAAATGGATACATTTACCTTCAAAATAGAGAATTTCCCCCAAAATGCACGATTGGAGAGATATTGATGTCTTTTTACGAGGTAAATTTCAGGTGGAGAAAATTAATAGTAACGCCTAGACTGTTCATTCATTGTATAAATATATGAGAAAGTTCAGAGCCATGAGGATCCAAGAATTGGAGAGGAGGATTTTAATCCTTTCTCTTTTGTATATTATTTATTTTTTAAACTTTTCTTCTTTTCAAATGGAGTAACGGATGGTTGGAATCTTTGGAAGAATGGACGAGTATTTTCAAAGAAGAATATGGAATTCCAGATTGCTTAATGGCTTTTGTCTTGTGAGTAAAACGGTTTTATTTTTATTATAATATATTCATATTCTTTGAATAATTGATTATGCATTGATTTAAATTAGCTTTAGTCTATTTTATCAATACATGGTTAATTGTTATCATTTATGTATTAAATTTTTCAATCTTTAAGAGTTTATTATCTTAAAAATTCTTCCAGGACTACAATATGGGCATGTGCTTTTGAGAAAGAATATGGGAAAGTAATTCATCTTTGACTTTAGACCTATGTGATACTTATTCCATTTCATTCTTTCATTATTGTTGTATTATGAAAATATTATTATGGTTGATTTTAGCTTTAGCTTGTCATCATATGGTTTTTTCATACTGTTAAATTTTATATGTTGTCCATAATTTCTTATTCCATTTTTTATGTGTGATCAATCGATCATTTGATTATTATGGAATTTATTTCTAATGTTAAATGATGGATAATATCAATACTCAGAATTGAGTTTTGTTTCATTCTTAAATATTGATTATCTTAAGATCACATGATTTTTAATTAGTTGTCTTCATGTTGTTATTAATTTACTCCAATATCAAATACTTCTTTGAATGTATTCTGGAAGTGATAGCATTGTTTTGTTATAGGTTTCCCTTAACAATAGTACATGCAGGAGCTCATACAACATAGAAAGATAATACCAGTTTCGTTGATCAACTACATGTTATTCTGTGTGTTATTTAGTTGAGTTGTTTATGAATGAAACAATGATTACATTAATTAGCTTTGACTGTTTTTGTGTCACTGTTTCAATCGTATTCATTTAGTATTTATTCGTTTAATATATTTTAAAGAAAAAAGGCAAAAAAAAATGTTGTTCATATTTGATTCAAAAACTTTATCAAACAATCATTTTCACAAGATTTCATGAAAATCTTGTAAACTGTATATAAACTGTTCATAATCATTTGCATATTCACATTCTTAGATAAGTATTTGTAATTATTGTGTCGATTGTTAGAATCTTTTCTTTAGTTAGTTTATTTTATTTTTCTATATTTAGGACCCTAGTTGGCTAACGGAGCCATTAAACTCGTCAGAATAGGTTGTACACCAAATGGCTTGGGTTATTTAGACAACCTCGAACCGGATCTATTCTTCCAGTTGACAGCATGTAAAATTTGTCCTTCAACAAAGTGGAAGTTTCTGAAGAAAAGAGGCCAGATCTGCAGAAAAGAGGTAAGATCTGTAAGCTCTGTGCTCTAATAAAGGTAATAATAGTCAAAAAAAATTAGATCTAGAAGCTTTGTTCTCTACAAAATTAAAATAAGTGAAAAAAAAAATTCTAGAGTATGGATCTAGGTATGTTTGATAGATTGTGTCCTAGCTTGAAAACTAGGACTCTGATAGATGAAAGAAATATTGATATGAATAGATCTAATAAGTACAGTGATAGATCTGTTATACCTATGCATAGAAAAAATGTTTGGACTAACAAATGGATGCAAGATCCTAGAACCCAGGCTAACTACCATGATCCTAGTGTGCAGTACAGAAAATGCTAAGGATCATTTAAAAGAAAGAGAGGATTAACCCTATGTTATAGTTGCAGAAAACCAGGCCATCTAGCTAAGGAATGCCCCGGTAGAAGACCTAGTTGTCTCTGTTGCAAATCTTTGGACCATGAAGTATGCGATTTCCCTAGAATGATCTCTAAGCTTGAAAGAATGAATCTGAATGAAGAAAACCCTAAGGTATCTCCAAAAATAGTCGAACCCCAGAAAGAATCCTAGAAGGTATTACTACAGATGAAATACATTTTGAAGGACCACTGAAATTTTAGGTTATCATAGATCTTTAAAGAAAAAAAATGCATTGAAGCAAGAATAGGAGACTTCAACATTGACTGTGTTCTTGATGAAGAAACACCAGTGAACATTACGCCAGAGAGAACTTTGGAATCTATAGGAAGGCCTGTTATGATCCCTTCATTAAGAGGAATAGGGCTATTTAGAGGAAAAATGGTGAACCTATGTGGAAGGCTCACTCAAATATCTATGAATGCTAATGGAACTTTGACAGAGGAAGATTTTGAGATTATCAAGTTTATTGAGGAAAGTACCCCATTTACTATGTTACTTGGAAAACTTTGGATTGAGAGAGATCAAGCCAAAAAGAAGGAAGAAGAAAAGGTTTTAGAAAAGCAGAGACAAGAGTTAACAGATTTCATGACCAGAAGGATCGCACAGTTAATTGAAGAATAGGAGAACAAACCGAGTCTATTTGACACCCGAAACCCAGATGTCAAAGTTTCAAAAGCACTAGAGGAGTCATAGAATATTGTAGTATCTATCTCAAATATAGAAAAAGTATTACCCCTGAGTCGTAGGAGAGAATCTCAGTAGCACGAAGTGACTATGTCCAAGGAAAATAAGAATCAGAATGGGAAGAGAATCACCGAGATGAAGCTCACTTGAAAGAAGGCTAGGAAGCTAAGTAAAAAGAGAGCTAAGATCGACAGGCTACAGAATATTCTAAAGGGAGCCTCGCAGAATGGAAAACTTGCAGAAATTGAACTTTGTCAAGATATCAAACTAGCGACATAGGCCACTTCGTCGAGGCGAAGCAATATAGCCGTTGGAAGCCGATATAACCGTTCAACTACTACTCCGAATGGGTTGAATAGCATTGATGGTTCACCACTAGACCATCAGACCACGTCATAATGGACAGAAAATGAGTTAATGATGCCTCATACCCATTGCAAGCAGACCATTGCTAAGTTTCTTAATTAGTCTGTCGCGCCACGCACTGAGAATAATTTTTGCTAACTAAGAATTTGACACCACAGCCTAAGATTATTTTTCACTATGATCATCGCCTTGTTCCCGTACCCTCCATTACAGTCTATGAACTCAGTTCACACCTGATCTAATTGACCCTGAGCTTGTATGTCGGACAAGATCAATGCCATAGAGAAATTACTTGAAGAAGTTTTGATTGACTTAATGAATGAGAGAGTCATGTCAAAAAGAAGGATGTTTGTAGGTGTGCAAGCATCATCAACAGGAGGAGTCCAAGCTTCTCCCTCAACTGCTCGTAGAGAAGGAACTTCCAAAACCACGGTAGAGACAAGAACAAAGAACAGAGATGACATTGTGAACACCAAGATTATTTCGTGCATTCTGTCGGCTTACCTACCACCTCTCAGCAGTGCCATCAACTGTGACAGTGTCCTTCGAGACTTGGAGTATACTTTGATTACCATGTACCTTCTGAAAGGGGTGCATGCAGTTCGTTCCGACAAAGATAAGCTCGTAGCATTGAAGTTTAGTGACTTCAACCTTGGCGACCGAAAGGCTTACAACATGCTCACCCCGCACAAGTATCTAACCAGGACTAAAGGCAATAATTCCAATATCATCCCCCAGTCATGGACCCAGAACCTCGCGCAGTCCACACTACTCAATGTGATGAATATTCCACACTTCGGACAACATCAAGAGGTGAATGCATGTATAAAGTTATTGTTGTCGTGCTATCATGACAGATACCTATGGCTAAACTGACGCATCACTGTGGATCCGACCTTAATCAACTGGATCACAGGGCTTCGTATGTAAGGCCCTGACCCACAGAAGTTCTACCCTAGAAAGACCTCAGATGGAGCATTAGTGAAAATAATTAAATAAACGTATGGCAGTGTCGAGAAGGGAACGCGAGGATACAAGGTAGCCTATATCCAGAGTGGCACAGTGCACCTTTACTATCAGTTGATCGCCGGCAAGCTAGTTCGTAAGAATAGACCAACTCAAGTGATCGGATTCGTGGTCGACCTCGCAGGGAAGTGCGCAGAGGGACTACAGATGAACTGGGTGTAGTACCTTGTCAATCAACTAGATTTTGATTGCAGAGAGGTGCAAGACCAAGGGTATGAGTTACACTTTAGTTGGCTTCTCATACTGATCGCTTTCATTGCCTAGGAGCTACCAGAAGGCACCACTTTCTCGGATATCAAACCCTTCGAACCACTAGTTACGAAGTTTTGTACGTTGTGGTATTCCAGCGACATGAACAAGTAGTTGAAGTCCAATGTTGTATTCCATGCCTATTACAACCAATTGAAGATCACAATCCAATCTACACCACGCATCACCCTGAACACACTTCATAGGTTTAGACCCTTAATGAAATTTAGCGCAGAACACCACTTCACCTATATTGCAACACACACTGATGAGCATAAACAATAGCTCCAGTCATATTACAAGTTGACAGAAGATGACTTAGAGGAGATTACCAAGGAATGGTTGGCGGACCCCTCAGATATTTCTGATGTGGATAGTCCTAAAACTATGTTGGACACACCTGGACCAAGCAAGACGAAAAAATATGATGAAGTACATGATGTCCATAGCACATTGGTGAAGACCACTTCGATCTCACCTGAGAAGGGAGATGATGGTGGAGAGCTACGTGGCACAGAAGTCGAGAAAAACAAAGCTGAAGTTACTCCACCTAGAGAGGAGGAGGATCCATCCAATAAAAGGAAGGTTACCCCACCAAATCCTTCATCCCGAAAGAAATCTAAATCCACTAGGACTATGTTTAAGACTACCCTCACCTCAGACAACTTTGACTTCTTAGTCACTGAGTTGAATGACACTTCACTAGAGATCGCATAAAAGTAAGAAGCGAAGTAGGAAGAGCTATTTAGCCAAATCAAGGGTGAACTTCAAGAGATGTAGCATGCACTAAAATCCAACCGCGCAGTTTCTATTGCACCCTTGACAAGTGAAATAGAAGATCCAGGAGATGAGCCAACCCAATTGCACTAGATCGTCGATAATGTTGAAGATCACCTTTGATGAGCTCAGGAAGAAATAGTGCAAGCCACCCAAGATTTGGTGCAAGCACAGGAATATCTGCTAGAACAACACAGTAATGCAAAACAAGAAAAACTATCTCTTCAAGAAAAGTTGGAGGAAGAGAAAGCAGTGCTACAGCAAGACAAGGAACAGTTTCTCATAGAGCAACTCAAAGTACAGGAACAGGTTCACAGAGCACTTCACTCTGTGACAGTCATCGAAGTCCAGACAAAAGAATGGGTTCCACAATAGGTGGCACAACTGGAAGGAGTGATCCAACAACTTCAACATTGCATCGTATACCTAGAACTTTGCATTGTGTGCGAGACTCTTCAAGAAATTAAGAGATCTAAGAGAGGCAACTGCTAGAAGCGTAGTCGATCGATTAAAATCCTTTGCCTTGGAATATAAGCAGTTGAGCTCCGGAAGCACTCGGATGTATGAAAACCTCACGAAAAATCCATAGTTACAGGCATTAGAGTCGCAGCTCCAACACGCAAAGAAACAGGCAGACACGTTACAAGCACAACTGAAGGCATTGTCACCAGTTGAGAGAATGAAGAGGTTTCTAGAGAAACACATGGCCCAGCAATAGGTACACACGCTTTAGAGTAAATTAATCGAAGTCTCTCAATGACTTCAACCAGTGAAAGAAAAGGCATGCCAACTGTTCACTGAAGTTGAAAACCAAGGAGTATAACTTGAACAGGTTGTGAGTACAATAGAACAATGCCTAGAGGGACCAGTCAATGACGCACTCATCCAAGAATTTACTTAACAAGAGGTCAAAGCAGCTTGAGCCAAGCTCGAGGAATTCGAAGAAAAATTGCTCAGACCAGAGTGACTCGGGACGAGTCCCAGGTGAGTGTTGGGGGCCTATTGGCCCTTGATCAAGTTTTAAAGTTACTTGGTCATATTTGACCGTTTTTAGGACTTCAACAGCCTATCGAAGATGGAGCGACAAATGAAGCAGATATCAAAGGATCTCAGCCCACTTTCGGGTCCCTTTTGGGGTTTTGGGACAATGTAATGGGAAAGGGATGTCGTCCCGTGGGTTTACCCACATTTAGGCCCACTTTTGTAATGTATAAATAAACATCTAGGCATATAGTAGAGGGGGATTGTATCTTTGTGATGTAATATAAGTTCTAATAGTCTATGTAAGTCCTTTGTGCATGACTGTAGAAGGTTTACAGAGCTAAGTGCAAGTTGTTGTAGATGTTAAAGAAGGCTTTGTGCTATAAGCGCAAGGAAGAAGGCTCTAGCGCGCTGCGCAGATCTTCTGTCCTATTCACAATATGGTTTTGGGTGGCTTTGTGCTTGTAACCAATTGGAGACGTTAATAAAGAAGAATATTTGGTGGACGTATCCCCAAGGAAGGGGGGTGAACCATGTAAATATGTGTGTTATTCTCTGTGCTTTGACTTGATGAGTTTATCTCTGCTTTGGCTAAGTTCTTTCATATATTGAGATCGGTCTACTTATGCTTTGTGCTTCATTAGATGTATATGAATAAGTATATCTGATATGTATGAATATGCTTAGTGTTGATCTATTGTATCTGACCTATTTCACTATTTCTAAGTGCTAAATAACCTTATATCTAAGTGAATACTACGATGATTTGTGCTATCTACGAAGTATAGTAAGGGTTGAATATTGATGAATAATCGATTCTAAGTGTTTTGTAAGAAATATAATCACAGATTTATGTCCCAGCTAAGGTTGCAGATACCTAAGTCTTGTAACCACCACTGCCTCTACCTCGGGTGAAACTTCATCTGCTTCACAGGTGTTGCCAAAAGGGTCGGTAGTTAGGGTTTTGTTGGTACGATGTTGTAGCGTTGAACCCTGGGTCTTCCTCTGTGCCAACAAAAATTATGATCACTAGATGTTAAAACATCTAAGACATCTATTACCATAGATATCCAAGGGATCATTGATAAGAATTCCAAAGTATGTTAATATATTTCTAGAGGTCTTCCACCCACTCGCGATCATGATCATGTTATTCACTTAATTCCTCAGAGTGTTCCTCCTAACATCGGGCCTTACCGATACCATTATACCTAGAAGAGTGAAATTGAGTGTATGGTTGAAGAAATGTTAGAGGATGGAATTATTATACCTAAACAAAGTTCTTACTCTGCACCGGTGGTAATGGTACTCAAGAAAGAGGGCTCATGGAATATGTGTCCAGATTATAGAGAGATCAATAATATCACCATTAAAGATAAGTTTTCCATTCCCATCATTGATGAATTTTTAGATGAACTACATGGAGAAATCAATTTCATGAAGTTGGATTTCCATTCAGGGTATCATCAAATTAGAATGAAGGAAGAAGATATCCCAAAAACAACATTCAAAACTCATGAAGGCCATTATGAATATTTGGTCATGCCTTTTGGCCTTACGAATGCACCTTCCACATTCTAAGGGTTGATGAATTACATTTTCAATCCCTTCCTTTGAAAATTTGTATTAGTATTTTTCGATGATATACTAATCTATAGAAAGTCTTGGGAAGATCATGTTCGACATGTTGACAGGGTGATACAACTACTAAAGGAGAAAAATCTATATGAAAAAGTGTCCATATGTTTCTTTGGGATGAAGGGAGTAGAGTATTTGGGTCATATTATATCTCATGAAGGTGTCAAGTTAGACCCTAACATTATTAAATCCATGATGGACTGGTTAATTCCCAAAACATTGAATAATCTTAGAGGATTTTTGGGTTTGACAGGTTACTATTGCAAGTTTGTTTGGAACTATGGAAGAATAGAAACACCTTTAACTGCATTAAATAATAAGGATGAATTTTCATGGACTCCATAGGAAACTCAATATTTTGAACATCCTAAAGAGGAAATATGCAAATATCTTGTCTTGACCACACCAAACTTCACAAAAACCTTTATTGTGGAATGTGATGCCTCGGGAAATGGAATTGGTATTGTTCTAATGAAAAAAGGAAGGCCCCTTTCTTTTGAAAATTGACCACTCAAGAGAAAGGAATTACACAAACCCGTTTCTAAGAAGGAATGATGGAAATACTACATGCATTGAAGCAATGGCACCCTTACCTAATAGGTAGGAATTTCAAGGTCAAAACATATCATGACAGTCCTAAATACTTCTTGGAAAAAAGAATATGTTCATAAAATGGGTGACAAAGATGTTGGGTTATGACTTTGAAATCATCTAACAAAAAAGGGAAGCAAAATGTTGTGGAAGATTCACTCTTAATAAATAATGAATATGTTGAGGCATTTCTCTGTGTTATCTCTACCATCCAACTTGATTGGATAGCATAAGAAAGGGGTCAATGAAAGAATGAAGAAGAAGTGTGGACTCGCATTCAAAGGTTGCAACAATATTTTAGTGTATCTGATACATTTACATGGAAAAATGATTCACTATAGTACAAATATCACTTATATTTATGTAATAACTCCCAACTCAAACAAAATGTACTTTTGAAATTTCACACCTCTCCTGTAGGAGGGAACTCAAGATTTTTGAAAACCTATCACAAGGTCAAGAGGGAATTATTTTGGGATGGCCTTAAAACTAATGTTCAAAGGTTTGTGGCAGAATGTTTGGTTTTCCAACAAAATAAGTTGGAGACAATTAAGACCCCAGGTATTTTACAACCATTATCCATTCCATGTCAGTGCTAGGAGGAGGTTTCCATGAATTTCATCACAGGGTTACCAGAGTCTGAAAGAAAGAGTGTTATCATGGTAAATTTTTATAGACTTACAAAGTACACACACTTTTGTGCACTCTCTCATACTTTTAAATATAGTATAGTTGTTACTGCATTCATGGAAACAGTTTAAAATCTACATGGAAGCTCAAAGATTATTGGAAGTGATAGAGATCCCATCTTCATTGGACATTTTTGGAAAAAAAAAAATCTTGTTTGGGTACTCAATTGGCTCATAGCTCATCTTATCATCCTCAATTTGATGGAAAAACTGAGATAATGAAGAAATTTATGGAAGGATACATTTGTTTCTTTGTCTTTGATAAACAAACGCAATGGTTCAAGTGGTTACCCTTGGAAAAATGGTGGTATAAAACTTCCTTTCATATTGCAAAACAAATGATACCATTTATGGTGCTTTATGGATATCACCCACCGCCCATCATTTCTTCTCTAAAATAAAAATATAAGGTTCAAGCAGTGGAATATCACAGCGAGCATCAACAACAAGTTCTGCAACTCTTAAAGGACAACCTGACCATGGAACAAAATTGCATGAAACAATAAGAAGATCAACATCGTAGTGAAATAATTTTTGAAGTAGGGGATTGGGTATTTTGAAGACTACAACCATACAAAATGATGTCCCTCAAGCAAGCTAAGAAGGGTAATAAATTATCATCAAAGTACTATGTCCCTTATAAGGTGTTCAAAAATATTGGTACTATGTCATACAAATTGGAGTTTCCTACATCTTCACGAGTACACTGGTTTTCCATGTTTTAGGCTTAAAGAAGGTTATTGGTGACAAAATCCCAATTCAAACTATTTTTCCAGAACTTGACAAGGAAGGAAAAATCATATTGGATACTGAAGTTATCACTGACACAAGAATTCGCCAGCTGAGGAATAAATCAATTTTAGAGTATCTCATTAGGTGGAAGAAACTACATGTTGAAGATTTCGAGTGGGAAGATGAGTCTTTTATACAAAAGAATCTAGAACTAATCAATATTTTAGGAAAACAATTGTATGAAGGGGAGTGGCATGTTAATCCCTAAATTATGGAACATTACCCCTTAATTGGGGCATATTACAACAGTATTGTTATTTTATTTATGTCGGCTTGGGTCCATTAGTTGTAATTCTACCTCCTAGTCTTCTATATATACCAAGGAGATCTTTTCATTTTGAATCATCTTGTATTGGTGAATTCATTTAATGTATAAGGAGGTTTCCCCCTCAAAGAGGTTTATTATCTGAATTTATCTCTTTGACAAGGATTTGAGTACTTATTCTGAGGTTTTTTTATGCTATTTTGATATTTGGTTCTTAACATGTAATATATCCCATAGATTTGAGGTGTCATTCTTAACCCTTGAGCCCTAGAAGTTACCTAAAACCTCAAGTGATGGGGTGTGGTGTTTTAAGGTATCATTCTTGACCATAGATACCTAGAATATGTATACTTCAACTAAGGCTTGGGTTCCCCCCTTGACCCTATCAAGGCCTTGAGACACATAATTAATGATTAAAACCTTGTAAGGGCACTAACATCCTTTCTTATAGGCCATTATACCCTCCATATGTCACTATGTGTCACTTCGAGTCATTGTTCATACCTTCATATGCATCAAATAGTTATTTAGGATATAAGGCATGGTCTTCTTCCCTAGATCATTTCTAGGTCCCTAAGACACATAATACTACTAAAAACCACCTATTGGCAACAACATCCCCAATCATAGGCTAAGGATGCCATTAAGAGGCCATGTGTTATTTTTCAAGATATCCTTCTTGGCCCTAAATGGATAGAAGCATTCTTTAGGGAATAAGGTTTATTTTTACTCACTTGACCATGTCCAAGGCCCTAAGACCCATGTTTGAGCTGACATTATTGTCCCCATATGACTAAAATATTTTCTTAGGGCCCAAGGCCATGGTTTCCTCCCCTATCCATGATCAAGGCATCATGAACCAAATATAACTTGCTAAAAACATTCTAATAGAGCCCATATTACTTATTAAAGGCTAAGCATCCTATAGATATGTCCTATGTGGTGGTTCAAGTCCTTGTTCATGTCCCTATAGCCTTAGAATCGTATTTTATAGATTGAGGCATGAGTTTCCTATGCTATGTCGAGGAAAATATATGATTTAACTTACTCAAGCATTTTTGAATCCCTCCTGGCTAAGGCAAGATAGTCGGGAATATCACCCTATGTTTAATAGCCTCAAAAAATATTTCCCAATCCACATGTATTAATTACAATGGCTTAGGCTGATTTTTTAATTGAAAATATTGTTGCAAAAATAACCAAGTCACAGATTCACACAAATGAGACAGAATAGCAATCACTTTATTTCATTCCAAGAAATCAAAGTATATTTCTGTTTACAAAATCCCTGTGAGGGCATGGACCAAAGTCAAATTTAGATATCCTCGATGAAAACCATACAAAAGGACTCTGACAAGAAGAAAAAACTAAACTTTAAAATCTAGATCAACTTGCCACAGACTGCTGCCAATTTGACTCTACACAATATCCTTTATTAGTTATGAAACATAATCCATAAACATACAAGTATACACATACTATCAAAGATAGATCAACACCTCTGAAACAAGGATGTGAATAATATGGTTTAGCTTTGAACCTTCTTGTCTACAATAGGACCTTTCTATCAAAAAGAGAATTAGGTTTTTAATGAACTAAAGAATGAAAGAAAACTGAACTATCTCATGAAAACAAAATAGAAAACCTTAGTATTGCTTTCTCTATTCTCCCCTTGTTTTTCGTTCTCATTTAGTTTTTATGCATTCCAAATCAATTGAAGTAGTTCAACTACCTCATTTAGTTAAGATAATTAATCTTAACTAATTTTAGTTTAGCGGAAGTAATAATAATAATAATAGTTAAGGGTCTTTATTAAATAATATTTGAGTATGTGGGACCCCTTGTGACTCCCTTTTTATTCTTTACAAAAATAAACACAATTAGATAACCATTTAAACACAGGCCTCCTTGTAGCTCCCATAAATATTTCCAAAATTTGAATATTAAATATCGAAAATAATTCAAATCATATCCAAAACATGTAAATAAGAACAGTATCCCAAAAAATAGCTTGTTGTCCAAAATTTTCTGCAAACCATTGCTCCCAACATCTCAATCATAACCACATAATTAAAATCCATATTTTCCACTTTGAGAGGCAATCCTTCTTCTATCACTGTTGTCCCCTTTGGACTTCCTAGAATTTTCCTTAGGTTGATTCGATCCTTGAGGCTTAATCTTACTAATAACATGGGAGAAATAATACCTCAGATGCATATGTGAGGACACTGATTTTGATGAGTCATTTGAAGGAGTTGAAGGGGAATCAATATCTTTACCTTTGTCTTGCGCATGGGGAACCTCAGTTTTAAGTCATTTTCTAGCATGAAAGGACTAAACAGGTGAATGTACAGGGGGAATTTGAGTATTATTATTTACAAGTGGAGGAGGAGGAGGAAATTACAAGTTGAGACAACCACGATGGTGGGAGAATTCTGGATGGACAATCTCATGCCATCCATCATTTTCGGGAACTTCTGGTTGCATGGATACATGAGGATTCACAGGAATACTAGGGATATTTTGAGTCTGGAAGGGAGGCCTTTCTGGTCTAGGATGAACTATCCCTTGCCCAATCCAATTGAAGAACCCAGCTTGAAAAAGATGGTTCAAATCATGAGGGTCAACATCAAAATGAATTGAGAATCTAGGCCTTATAGGCCCTCTGTTCCAGTTACCTCTTCCCCTATTGTTTATGCCATGACTACCTCTACTAAAGAAACTCGTCATGTATGTAGTAATTCATTTTTAAATATCCCTTAACATACCATACATGACATTCTATTTATATGAAACAACGTTTGGCTTAGAAATTGACATAAGAACCATACAATTCAATCCATAATAAATTGTTTAATAATTTCCAAGTGAGCAGGGGGTGAAATAGGGTTCATGGGATATCCGGAGGGATTGTAATGAGATAAAAAGTGGTAGCATGACAGGGAGTAAGAACACGTGTAATCCTCAACAATTCATTAAATAATTAACTATGCAATCAATACCAAAATATATCAGCTACCACCTATTTTTGTGTCATATATTTACCACTGCAATACAGAGTGTTTAATATATTTTATAGAACAGGGCATGTAAAAATGAAATTGGGATTGTGAGGGGGGTATAATGAGAGAAAAAGTAATAATATGAGAGGGAATAATACATATATTGTTCATAAAAAATAAATTAAATCAAACAAAAACCATAACTTTGTTCAGACCACATTCTAATAAGCATCCACTTTAAAAAAAAAACTCATTTAATTGTCCCTTATTTATAGACAGAATGCTTGTTGACTTCAAAATAAAAATACAATTCATATGCCAAGAATTCTTCAATTATATCAATATTTCCATCTTATACAATATCTATGCAATATCATAATTACATCATTGCAAATAAAATTATAACCCTTCGAACCACAATCCTTTATATTCCAATCCTAAACCTTTTCTCTTTTAAAACAAAACAAAAATATGGACAGTGATTCCAGCCATCCACATCCCATATTCATTTCTTAAAATCGATTAAGAATAAGCCCAATATTAACCTCCAATTATCAAATTTTCAACACTGATTGACACAATCCATTGTCATCAAAACTCATAATCGAGCCTCGATTCAATCGCACATAGGTGTTCATTCATATAATCAACACAAATGTTGATTCGACAATAGAATCTAACCAAAAAACATGTAAATTTGAGACTGAGATCCATGTACATTAAACATGTATAGACTTCCTTCAAAAGAAAATACCCAACAAAAGATAGAGTCCTATAATGCTCGAGAAATAGAACCACAACATGTGTGAGGAGAACAAAATCACAGCACACAAGTGCCTTTTAAACTTTTATGGGACCATGATTGTGCTAGGGTTTAACACAACAATAGAGGGAATAACAATAAATTGACCAAATGGAAATTCCTCGGGGATGCAGGTAACCCATGGGCCCTTTTTTTGTTAAATAAATTTACCAGAGAGAGGTAATAATAGAGGCTTGATTAACAAATGATATTCAAAGCTAGACGTATCTCGTGCTCTCCTTTAAAAAAAAATATTGCAGAGAGGTAACGAGATTTGGCTTAATCACGGAATAATATTTGAAGAAACAGAGAGCCTATGCCTTTTCCAAATCCACCACAGACACATAACTTTTAACTCAAAATCTTGACAATGAGTGTAACCAACATAATAGTCAACCACCTCCAATGGATAACAAGAGAGGTGAATTCTTATAAACACTATGGAAAGAATGCCCAAGCACAACCTGTGGCCAACCCAACACATGTACAAGATTCCATTCCAAATTATGGGTGATACAAAGACTCGACTATGCAACGCTTTCAGCAATAGTGACAATGAAGTAAGTTCCATAACAAACGATAGCTTGGGGCTCGACCAAAACAAATAAAGAACAATGCAACTCTCAACAATATGCATTTCAATTCAAAGGAGAGAAAATAACAACGATCGAGGAGAAAAGGAGTGACAACATTTAACACCAAGACTGTTATAAAACCCATGCACCAAACTCAGAGCTTATTACACCATTATCATAATTTTCCACAAAGAATTGGAGTAAAACCCCAAGTTGACCCACACATTTTACCCAAACAAAAACAATGCTCAAGCTACCCACAACAATAAAAATCATTATTTCCTTTAAAACGCCAACAGTCCATATTATTCACAGAAGAAACCATAACCATATCACTGATACACAGTCAAATCTTAAGAAAAACACATACCTCATGCAATCCCGAGCCAAAACAAATGATTCATAACACAGAGGGACCATCATGGATGGAAATTAAAGGAGCCATACCTAGAAAAATCGCTTTGAGGGAAGAGTTGGACTATGTTTTCCTTTCAAAATCAGAAATCATGGAGCCTCCACAACCACTAGAGACAAAAAAACCAAATGCAACTATGGCTAGGGTGATGGGGTCGAGGGTTGGTTGAGTGATGTGCCATAAATGCACGTCACTTTCTCCCCCAACCCTATTCAATTCAACGTACAAGCCATCCTATTCCATAACATCAACCATTAATTCAAACACATATCCATTGCTACATCCAATTCTATATCCATTGCATAGTGTGACACCCTAAGTCATGTCAAAACATTTAACAACAACCATATGCTACAAACATAATCCTTTAATCAAGCGCATAAGTCTAGCATCTAGGTCTATCACCCTTATTTTTTCATAATTGAAATAGCTTTAGGATTTATTCANCATATCATCTTTTGCATGAAATCATGTATAAGATCATTAATCAATGTTTAATGCATAACATAACACCTGTAACAAAATAATTCTTATATCTATATCATTGCCATGTATTGCGAGTGGTCATCAACACCATCTAGCAATAACACATCAACCAACCATGTTGTCATAACGAATGAAACCGTGACTTGAATCATCAACTACAGAAGAGTGTGTAGGAATCATTATAAAAGAAACAAACATATTAGCGTAACACATCCATCATAGCACCACTAGTATATAAGGGGGTACCACCTACTAGTTAATTATTATTATTATAAATAAATAATAGATCTTAGTAACAATTTGTGATCAACATTCATCGTTATGATTTTAAGCGTCAACATGCTAGTCATGGTACAAGAAATGAGACTCATACCTAGAGATTAGAACCTTATAATGGTGCCAACATCCAAACTAGAAGGGATATGATACTATCAATAAATTACATGAGGTGCTTCAAGGTGTTTTTATTGGATTTGGATTCCCGAAAACTTAATTTAGGTCCTAATTCTTTATTTTCCTCCATTGACCATGTATAACACCCTATGACCCATACTTGGTGCTCGAAACCTTTTAATGTTTTCCATATTGCAACTCAAAGGAAAATGATCACATAGAGAGATATTATGTTGTGGTCTGAGGACTAATTGAAAGCTCTTGAGCCTTGCAAGATACGTTTTATGATGAATGAGCAAGTTTCATCACTTTAACTTGGTTCATGTCTTAATACCAATATCTACTTCTCCAAAAACAGGTAAATGATACACTTAGAAGGTCATATGTGTGGGTTCAAGGTGTTTCTCATGGTTGAATATTTCTTGTGAGTTCAAGGTGTTGTTTTCCACCTAGGTGCATGAGTTCAATATGTTGTTCATGACCTTGACCTATGGTTGGGTATATTAGTGCCACTAGGTTGTTTAATAATGTGCAAATGCTCTAGAACGTGTGCATGTTATTTTCATTTAAATTTCTTTTTGGTGGGAGTGATAACTATAGCATAATTGTTTGTTGACTTGTTTGCCTTGGATTTAGGTTTGAAGTGACAAACATAGTGGTTTGGGTTGCAAATAAATCACAACCACTATTTTTTTGAATACCTCTCAATAACTCTAGCATATGTGTTTGTTGATTTGGTTTCCTTGGATTTAGGTTTGAAGTGACAAACCTTGTGGTTTGGGTTGAAAATAAATCACAACCTCTATTTTTCTGAATACCTCTCAATAAATCTATGTTTGATGTTATTTTTGTATAGGCTACACAAATCCCTTGTCGATGAAACCATAGACACATATAGAGTCGACAATGAAAATTCCAAATATATAATTTTAAAAAAATTAATATTTTTTACAATTTTTAATATATTTTTGTCTTAACATATATCATAATCTTAAAATACATACCTCTTTTGTTCATTCTATAATTTTTTATCACCTTAACTATTTTTAAAATACGTTATATGCCACACTAGTAAAAAACTAAGATCTACAATGTAAACAAAATAAAAAATGTTTTGATCATGTTAAGTCCATCATACCTTGCGCTAAAGCAAGGCCTTGTAATTTCAAGGATATAATGAATTTTTTAATTTAAAAAAAATATATAAATTAACATTATAAATTTTGAAAAAACATCCCTACACTAGAACAATGTGTTCTCTACAATTTTACAAATTTTTAAGGAAATTGTATTCTTAAGGTACTCAACATCTGGACTAACAGAAATATATGCATTATATTTTGCATAAAAAATAACATACCATTATTAGAAAAACTCAAATTTCACATAGTCATACACAAATTATATAAATAAAAATTATATATATTCAGTTCAAGTTAATTCGATTTCCTACATTTCAATATTTTTATGCCATATTCAAATTCATTATGAAAGTACCTTGAATCATCCCTCCAAGTTATAAGATTGTTGTTTTTACATCTTTGCATTGTCACTAACACATCATGAGAGATCATCATTAGCTTTCACCCACCCTTTCCCAAAGTAGAGATGAGTAAGTTTTATGGGTCATATACTATTAGTCAGGTTACCCATATGGAACATTATTTCTCCCTCTATGGTGACATGATGAAACTTAGAGTAATATTATTATACTTGGATCCGAAATTCTAGAAGTGGTGGAAATTGTTGGACACACCTACCACACTTAGAGGGGGGGGGTGAATGAGTGTGGGGATCTTTTTCCCAAAACGTCCCTCTTACACAAAACTCATTAGTTAGCATTCGACATTTACTCATTACTTATTGTTTTCATTAATAATCAGTTAGATGTGAATACATATCAGCAACATATATCAGCAATATATCATCAACAAATCATCTCCACAAGGAACACAAGGAACACAAGATGTATGTACAATTTTTCCTTTTATTATGGACTTCAATCCGGGGGTTTTTCAGATACAACTGAATAGAGTACAATGCTACAAGAGGACCATATCTATATGAAAGACTCAATTTACATTCTCAGCACCAACTGATATGAGGCAACAATCCTCAACAGATATCAATCT
>SNQJ01S0082245.1:64177-77131 GCA_010110895.2 Picea sitchensis
TATCAATGACAACTCATTGATCCATCTTCATCTATGCATTCTCATCAAGGACAATACATATTATATTACATCAATCATCAATCAATAAATCCTTTGACATCAATCAATCACTTGACATCAATCAATCAAACCATTGGCATCAACGACAACATGATCCAACATAAATGCCATAAATAATCCTATGAAGGTTACATTTTTTGGAGCCAATAAGTGAAAGCCATATATACTTGTGTTGAGGAAGAAACAAATTCACCATACATTTTTTTGTCTTTTTCACTTGACAAAGGAAAAAAAACATTTTTGGCCCCTACCCGTTTTGGTCTTTGAATCTCAAAAGTTTGGTATTTCAAGTTGATTATCATGAATTAGAATATTTTTCATTTTGAACAAGGCCCAAACACTCTACATAGATTCTACCAAGTATTCAAATTGGTTTTTTATCTTTCAATATAACCCTTATTGAGAAAAATCATCTTATCACAACATGAAAAAACTATTAAATTGTGATATATCACAGTTTCAGAAAATTCATTTCTATGCAATATGGTGTGGAAAAATAATTTTCTATGTGACATAGTGAAAAGTGGGAAAAATTATCTACTTATGATACACAAGACTTAGTGAAATTTTGGCATTTCACAATTTAGAAAGTTTTCATCTTTGTGATTTATCATGTCTTTCATAGTTTTATTCTAGCTTGATACACCACGACATTGAAAAGTTTCTAAGATGAAATACATCATAAAGTAAATCATTTTCCTCACGACATGTTGTATATTTAGAAGTGTTAGACTAGTGAGACACAATGCATCTCAAAATTATTTCTCATGCGACAAGTTTCTAAAATAAAAGACTTCTTATATGTGATGTGTCAAAAAGCTTCAATATTTGAAATAATGAGATGTTCTCGGTTCATTGCATAAGATGAAAAAAATTGAAAGCATGATACACCACAAATTTGAAAACTTATATTGACACAATAGCTACACTTTGTGACATTAAATGGAAATTATCAAGGTTCGACAAACCACGGGATTATAAAATTTCCTTAAACACATCAATAACAAATTTATCTCACACAAACAAAATTATCAAGCATGCAACACAAACTATTTATGACCTTTTTTGAAAAGGTAAAAAAATAAGAAAAGGGTTAACCTTATTTTATAAAAGAACTTTGAACCTCATTTTATTTTCATTTCATTGTGTATGAAAAACCTTGAGAACTTCACTATCATCCAAGCTAGCAAAGTTTTTGAATATTTCTTGAGTTCATCATGATCAAAGGATATTATATCACCCACTTGCAAGTAACCACTTATTACTGTTTAGGTAAGAACCAAATATCATACTAGATTTTGACTCTTTTCCCATTTTTAACTTATCAATTATCCATGAGGGATATTTCACCTATTTCATTTGCCACCTAGCCACTTAAAATAACAAAATAATTGAAAAAAAAAAATAACAAATCTTATCATTTTAGAATTCAAATTCTTGTAATCTAAAATGATAATAACAAAGTCTCCATCCTAGGGCACTCTGTTGAGTGAATATTTATGGATTTATACCTAGGTCAAAGAAAATAAAAATCTAAGCACAGTTTCACTTTCAAGTTCTTTTGAACCTGCCAAGCCTAAATCTTGTACAAAATTGCCACTATCAAATTTTGTATTATAGGAATACCTGACTTGCATTTCTAGAAACTGATGAGGTATGGCTTCAATAAAATGAAATGTTCCTTTTCATGTGCCAAGATCAACCCCAAACCATGACTTGTATCTAATGGAAGGTTAGTTTCATACTCCATATGACTAAAAGTAGAAGTGACGCGTCAAATAAAAACCTAAAAAAAATTAAGGGACAAAAAAACTTAGAGGAATATATAATTTAAGTGAGTTAGCAATATTCACCCTTGTCACTTTACTCATTCAAGTTTTATCTTTGCTATCATATCCCTTAAACCAATACTTGAGGATTTTGACCCACCATCTCTATGAAAGACACAATCAAAATGGATAGATGTTGTTGAGCACACACTTATACTGAGAGGGGCGGTGAATCAATATAAGACAATTTTTTTTTATTTTCCAAACATTCATCAACCATAAGAAAACAATCACATATGGGATCTATTGGAAATAGAACATGGAACACAATATTTATGTGGAAACCATTTCGGGAGAAAACCATAGAACTTCTCTTTATAATTCTTTGTAGGCACCAAACTACTCTTACAAATATTTGTAGGCACCAACCTACCAGAGACACCAATCCCTAATGGTATAAATCCTGGTAGACACTAACCTACTCTTACATATCTTCATAGACACCAATCTAAAAGAGACACCAATCCCCACCACTAAGCACCAAATTAGAAAGAGACACCAATCTCTTTGTTTGAGAGTCACTAACCAACTCTTATATATCTTCATAGAAACCAATATACTGGAGACACCAATCCCAACCACTAAGCACCAACTCAGCAAAAGACACCAATATCTTTGTGAGCTGCACCAACCTTCACCAAGTCTACTTTCTACTTCTTCCTTCGCCAGGTTTTCTTCTTGCTTCTACCTTCACCGGGTCTACTCACTTCTTCTTCCTTCACCAATTTTTCTCACTAATTCTTCCTTTACCAGGTCTGACCAAAATTTGATTTCCAAATGGTAACTTTCCCAAATCTTGTGGTTTTGGGATTCTTCCCAAGAACAAACTTGTACAACATTACATGTATCTAATTTTGCAAATATTATTATGAAATTTTTACCTGAGGTAATTATGTATGTATCCTTCATTCTATAACAATTTCACATTCTGAAGAGTCCCATAAAAAAATTTATAGTGAAAATTTCAAACCGCCTTATTTGAAATTGATATTGGGATAATTTTGAAACCTTAACATTCGTGAAGCATATCTCAGAAAGTGCATCGAGCCAACATATGAAATGTTTACTTGAGATACTTATATATGTCTCCTCTATTGTGTAAACATTTCACACTCTGAAGAGTACCAAAAATGAAATTATAGTGAAAATTCCAAACTGACATGTTTGGAATTGATCTCAGGACCATTCAGAAAACCTAACTTCCAAAACTCATATCCCATAAATTATAGTGAAACAACGCCTGAAATTTTACTGCATGTACACCAATATCTCTCCTCCACCTCTTCAAAATTTTAGGGTCTGAAATGTTCCAAAAATAATTTACAGAGAAATTTCCAAGCTACCGTCTTTGAAACTGATTTTTGGAGCATTTAGGAACCCTAACTTCCATATGGAATATCTCTGAAAGTATATCAAACCAACATATGAAATTTTTACTTTTTCACATGCACCCATTTTTTAATATACTTGTAAACCTATATATATCAATATTGGAAATGGTGTGAGTATTGTAATGCCACAATATGACATTAATGACATCATTAATCCTTTGACATCAATGAAAATAATTCCAACAATCTCCCCCTTTGTCATTGATGGAAATATTGCAATGAAACACATAGTCCACCAGGAATAGAAATAATTATCCCTGTATATGCAACTCCCCCCTATATACAACTCCTCCCCCCCTTAACATCAATGGAAAATGGATTCTCCCCTTGAGATTTTTCTTCTCCTTAAGAACTAAGTGATGAGATAGATATTACTCCCAATTTATGTCTAAGATATTCAAGTGTCTCTTTGGGATGGGGTTTTGTGAAAATATATACAATATGTTCTTTGGTGACAATATATTCCAACTTGACATTATGTTCTACTACGTATTCTCTTAAGAAGTGATACTCGATTGGAATATTCTTTTTTTTAGTGCATAATAGGACTCTTTGAAATATTTATTGCACTTGTATTGTCACAAATTATTAATATTGGATGATCATATTCTACCTTAACATATTTCAATGTATGCTTCATCAAAATAACTTGTGTGCAACATGATGTTACTTCTATATACTCTACCTCTTCTATGGATTAAAAAACTGAAGGATATTTCTTGCTTAACCACGACACTAGACAGTTGCCCAGAAGGAATGCTCCTCTACTTGTACATTTCCTATCATTAACATTTCCTACCCAATTGGCATCAATATATTTTGTTAGAGTAAAATATTCACCTCTTAAGTACCACAAGTTGAAATCCAAGGTGCGATTTAGATATATGAATATTATTTTCACTACTTGTACGTGAGTTTCTTTTGGTGAAGCTTGAAAACATGCAAGCAATCCTACTGCTTGCATAATGTCTAACCTTGATGTCATCAGATATAGTAGGCTCCAAATCATTAACTAGTACAATATTTTTTTTTCTTCCATAGTTTCATCGTCTTTGTTGAATTTACAATCTATGACCATGGGTGTGTTGACTGGTGCACAATCTTCCATTATGAACTTCTTCAACATTTCCTTGATATACTTGGTTTGTGAAATGAATATGCCTTTGTCAAATTTATAAATTTGTAAACCAAGAAAGAATGAAAATTCACCAAGCATCTCAAATTCCTTTTTCATTTCTATTGCAAACTCTTGGCACATTTTGTTCATACTACCTCCAAAAATGATATCATCTACATGAAACACAAAAATCAATTGATTTTATCCTATTTTATTGATGTATATATTATTGTTATAAATTACTCTTTTGAATCCTTGTTGTTGTAGATATTAGTCAAGTCTTGAATACTAGGCTCTGGAAGCTTTTTTTATTTCATAGAGTGCTTTATTCAATCTGTATACATGATCCTTATTTTTTTATAATAAGAATCCTTCTAGTTATTCAATTGTAGTGTATCTAGGGAGGTAATGGGGGGGTCAAATGGTCCATAGTTATAATAGTGGAAGAAATTCAATGTAAGGTGGACTATGGTAGTTAGATATATTGTAGTAGTGTGAACATAATAACTGTGAGAAGGATTTCTAGAAGGTTATTTCTCTAGAATGTTCTTATGTAGTATTATATAAGGAAAGGAAGAGAAATGTAATGAGCATACTGAAGTATATTGTTATTGTAAAAAACAATCATTGCTTAAGGAGTGCATTCATTTTATAACGAATAATATAAGGTGTTGCCCTACCTCAAGGGTTTTGTCTATTTCTTGTGTTGAGTAGTTTTGGTGCATGATTTGGTTTATTCTTTTGAAGTTGAGGATTTATCTTCTATATTATATTATCAAATATTATGCCCATAACATTTCGTATCAAATCTCTTTCTTCGTCCAAAGAAAGAAAGAAAATTTTGGTTCTTTTTTCATATTCTTTCAAGGGAAAAGAGGGGGAGGCGCACTTCAGACTCAATTATACAACTTTCAGAGAACAATTTTCAAAAAACATTGGATTTTTGAATTCATCTTAGAAAAATACCCAATTTCAAAAAAATAATCATCCGAAATGGAGTCGAGGAAATGAAGTTATCAACATTTTAAATTCTGCAATTTTTAGGGTTTTTTTGAAAAAAGCCACGTGATTTGGAGAGTAAGTTATTTCTAAAAACCCTAGTTTTGGTTGAATATTTATTTCCATCAATATGTATACTTCATACTAAATTGTAAAACTTTTTGAGAAGAATTTGCAGAAAAAACATTGGATACTTTAATTCATCTTATAAAAATACCCAATTTCAAAAAAATAATCATCTGAAACGGAGTCGAGGAAACAAAGTTATCAACATTTTAAATTCTGCATTTTTTAGGGTTTTTTTGAAAACAAACCGCACAATTTGGACAGTAAGTTATTTCTAAAAACCCTAGTTTTGGTTGAATATTTATTTCCAGCAAGATGTATTTTAATGGAAAAAGTTTTCGAATTTTTCACTACCCCATAGTTTCAAAGAAGATGCGGCCACATGGTGGCACTCATTGGACTTTTTTAAGATGATGGCACTTTCCAATGAACAATTTTAAAAATTCCTTTTAGAAACGTGGTCTCATGTCAAGCATAAGTATAGAGAAAGGATCAAGGGTTTATTTTCATGTGGAAAGTCCATATTACAGGTTCATGGATGCATTCAACAAGAGAAGGTTATTTTTTCTATTAACCCTAGTTTCATGCATGCTTTTATCGATGTTAATTTGGATAAAAGGTTTCAAGTACCCGGAAATAATATGCAAAGAACACATGTTGAAGGTGAAAATATTCAAATTTTTAAGATTTGAAGATTACAATGGAAAAATATGTTTGACATTCTAATTTTCATGCAATAGATATCAATGATGTGGATGTTATTCTTGGATATCCTTGGATGGAATTGGTGGGTACAATTAATGCCAATATCCCAAAGAAGTTTATCAAGATTTGGTATAAGAAAAAGAAAATAACATTGTAGGATGTGTCTCTTAGTAAGAAAGAAGGGCCCACGGGAGAAAGAAAAGAAGTTATTGTGGAGTCCAAAGTTGAATTAGAGATGGAGTCTACAGAAAGAAAATGAAGCAAAGATCTAGGAAGGACACAATAAAAAATCCACAAAGATCAAAGACTCAATAGAACACCATGTTAAAGAGTTGTATAAATAAGAAACCATTGCCAAATTTAATGTATATCTCCATCCACACCACCTAAAGAAAACAAATCATCAAGGAAGGGGCGTGATCATCAACACACTTATGGAACAACATGGAACCATAAAGGAAACCAATCAAACAACACATGGACGACTACCAACACTATATGATGCTATAAGGATAGATCACCAATCCCATGGCATCAAAAGCTCAATAAGGATCAAGATCAGCACGGTAAGGCAGTAGTTGGACATCATGTTCATATTCCATTAGGATGGATGGATGCTCATACTAGGTACCAGTTGGATACATTACTTATCTGATCATATTGTAAGATTGATTTCCATGTTTTGAGGATGAAACATGTGAATAGGAATAAAATGTAGTGTAGTTATGGAGGTAATAGGGGGGTGAAGGGCCCATAGTGATAATATTTGTGGCCATTCAATGTAAGGTGGACTAGGTCAACTATATTATAAAATAAGGCCCACTATGGTAGTTAGATATATTGTAGTAGTGTGAATATAATAAATGTGAGAAGAATTTCTAGAAGGTTCTTTATCTACAATGTTCTTATGTAGTATTATATAAGGAAGGGAGGAGTGATGTAATGATCATAATGAAGTATATTGTTATTCTAACAAAAAAGTATTGCTTGAGGATTGCATTCCTTCCATAAGGAATAATATGAGGTGTTACCCTACCTCAAGGGTTTTGTCTATTTATTTTGTTGAGTATTTTGGTGAATGATTTAATTTATTCTTATGAAGTTGAGGATTTATCTTCTGTTGAGCACACACATATAATGAGAGGAGGAGGGGGTGAATCAATATAAGGCTATATTTTCCTTTTTAACATTCATATACCATGATGAATCAATCACATAAATGTAACAACTAGAAGACACAATATTTAACGTGGAAACCATTTCAGGAGAAAACCACAAAAACTTATTTTTACAAATTTTTAGGCACCACCTATGGTAACAAATGTTTGTAGGCACCAACCTAAAAGAGACACCAATACCCTCTTCTTTTTGTAGGAACCTACCTAGAGAGACACCAATCCCCTCTTTTGTTTGTAGGCACTGACCTACATGAGATACCAATCCCCTCTATTGTTTGTAGGCACCGACCTAATGGATACACCAATCCCCATAGTTATTTGTTATGTAGGCACAAACCTACAAGAGACACCAATACTATCTACTTTTTGTAGGTTCCTACCTATAGGAGACACTAATCCCCTCTGTTGTTTGTAGGAACTGACCTACATGAGACACCAATCCTCTCTATTGTTTGTAGGCACCGACCTACTGGAGACACCAATCCCCATAGTTGTTTGATAAGTAGGCACCAACCTACTTACAATTTTACAAGTTCTTCATATGAATTTACTTCACTAATCTGCTTGTTTCATCTATCTTCACCAAATCTGCTATGCACTCGTTACTTCTACTTTCACCAGATATGTTATACACTTGCTACTTCTACTTTTTATAGATCTACTCGACGCTCGCTCCTTTTTCTTTTGTTTTTCCTTCACCAAATATTATTTCTTATTCTAGTTCTGACTTAGATCTGCCTTTACAAGTTTTGCTTGCTAGAACGCCAAATCTATTTGCTAGAACACCAGATGTTTTCTTTGTTAATATTTAAGCGTTGCTCCTTGAAGGTGTTCAATAATCACTCTTCAAATGATATGCATAAGAATATCACATTTTCACTCACACACATTATTTCTCACAATCATCTTCTCCTTTTATACTTTAACATTATTTCTACATGAAAAGTCATGTTCATTTGAAAATACAAGACTTTTATTAAATAAATAATTAATTTCCCCCCTTTTTATTTTTTTATTTATTTTTCAACATACCATGGGTAAAATACCACCATGGGTTTTGAAACCATATGAGAATACCATGTGCACTTTTACTCCACTTTGAATTTTACCTTTTTTAATCCACTTTCATGTTTACTCCAATTTTATGTAACTTTATTTTTAATCCACTTTCATGTTTTACTCCACTTTTATGTAACTTCATTTCTAATCCACTTCCACTTTTCTATTTATTAAAGTNCCACTTTGAATTTTACCTTTTTTAATCCACTTTCATGTTTACTCCAATTTTATGTAACTTTATTTTTAATCCACTTTCATGTTTTACTCCACTTTTATGTAACTTCATTTCTAATCCACTTCCACTTTTCTATTTATTAAAGTCACATTTACTTTAAATATTTATATGTGAATACTTACTTACCTTTGACATCAATGAAAATAATTTATTCAACAATCTCCCCCTTTGTTATTGATGGAAACCATCTACTCAAACACACATAATCCTGCAGAAATAGAAAGAATTATTCCTTGTCTACAACTCTCCCCCTATCTGTAATTCTCCTCCCCCTGTTTGCAACTCTCCCCATGTATTTAATCCCCACCCTTTGACATCAATAGAAAAGGTATGATCCTCCTTAGCTATTCTTATTTATTGATGAGATGGGAGGGATAACACTCCCAACTTCTATCTGAGATAATAAAATGTTTCTCTGGGAAGGGGTTTGGTAAAAATATATGCAACCTGTTCCTTGGTGGAAATGTATTCCAACTTGAAACTTATTTTAGTTACATGTTCTCTTAGGAAGTGGTACTTTATGGGAATATTCTTCTTCTTGTAGTGCATAACAATATTCTTTAAAATGTTGATTGTACTTGTGTTGTCACAAATGATTGAGATTGGATGACCATATTCTACCTTGATATCCTGCAGTATTTTCTTCATGTAGAGAACTTGTGTGCAACATGTTTTTTTTGCAATATACTCAGCTTCTGCTATGAATAGAGATATTGAATATTGTTTCTTACTCAACCAAGACACTAGACTATTTCCTAGAAAGAATGCCCCTCCACTTATACATTTTTTGTCATCAACACTACCTTCCCAATCCGCATATATATATGTTGTTAGAGTAAACTATTCACCTCTTGGGTACCATAAGCAGAAGTCCAAGGTGCCATTTAAATACTTAAATTCCAAGGTGTGTTAGATATAAAGTTTCTATCTGCAAATGAAAAGTTGTATGCTAGTTAGTGATTTTTGTTCTACTTGTATATATTTTATCTACCACACCAGAATGCATACCAATAGTTAAGGGAAACATTGTAGTGACTATTATGAAACAATCCAACTAGACCCATTCCCTTGAAGCTCATCCATCAGCTGACCATAAAAAAATAAACCAAACTTATAAAAACCAATCATCCCAATAACTGAGGAGGCCTAGCTCCGCCCCTAGCAATCAGGTGCATACCTTAGGACCAACACCTTATGTTGTTGTTTCTAGGCAATAGAGTAATGAAGAAATATTTCCTTGGGAGAATGAAAATGATCATATATGATATTTGATATTGAAGAAATATTAGGCACAAAACTAACTTCCATCTTTCACCTAGAAACTCCACTGAATGTAAATCCACTAAAGGAAATCTTGATCCCAATAAGGGATTCAAGAAATTAAACTCTGAGCATACTAAAGCCTCAAACTCCAACCCTCATTATAATGGTGACACAAAAACTTATGATCTATAGAGAAAACTAAGAAAATCCACAATTACTCAAAGACATTATTTATCCTCCAAAGGCAGGCCTGCAACTGAAAAGGTTTCCTTTGTCCTCAACAATAAGTAGCCTAAGGATATAATTTTTGAAAATTTTCTTGTATCAATCCCTCATACATCTCCATATTCAACTTCTACCTCATCATCTCCTCAAGTAACCACTCCAGTATCTCCTCCTAAGCCCCAAATCCCAGTTGTCCCAAAGATGGTTGTAAACAGGATGGAGGCCATCATTACAGCTAGGTATGCACCATTAGTGTTGCCTCAAAACCTACATGCATTTCCAACAAGAGAATACATGAAATATATTCATATGTAAAATGGTGAAGGAGATGTCACTGTTGAGGAACATCTAGTATCTTTTTATATATTTGCAAACAATTTTAACATTGAATATGCATATGTTTGGATGAGATTATTTTTGCAGAGCCTGGATGGAGGGGCAAGGATTGGTTTCGTGGTCTTCTCCCATAATCTATTACAAGTATTGAGGAATTGGATGAAACCTTTCTAAAAAAATGGAGAGATATGGGGTATTTTATGTACTACATCACTGATTTTGGGGATTTGAGAAGGAAGAATGGTGAGTCTATTTCAGATTTCACTAAGAGGTTTAATAAGATGTACAAAAAAATCCCTCATGATATCAATCCAACTGAAACTTCAACAAAGATCACATTTTCAAATGCATTTGATGATGAATTTTGTCTCCTGTTGAGGGAGAGAAGTTGCACCATTTTGTTATCTATGTAAGAGGAATCCCTTGAGGTCAAGTATAATATTCTAGCATAAAAATAAATAAAAACCAAATCTGACAAGGACAAAAAGAAACATAGAGAATAGGTTCCTTATTCTTCTAACCCAACAAAATATGACCCAAAACTTGATGAGATGACTAGAAAATTGAAGGCTCTGAATTCAAAGATAACTAAATTAAAATTGGAAGCCAAGCATCCAAACATACCTTATCAGGTAGCTGCAAATAGGAACCTTAATCAATTCAGAATACCTAATGATGCCCTTCAAATCATGCAGAGGGAAAGAAGCAATGTTGAATATCAAAGGATTGTTCCCTCTTTTAAGAACAATGAAGTTAAAGAGATGGAGGAAACTAATAATATTGAAGATGATTATGTAGTCCTTTTTAATGAATATGACCTCCATCCTAGTCACCTAACCCAGAAAGAGTATGAAATTTCTCTAATGTCAAACCTGTTTGACGATGACAAAAAGGGAGATGAAGTTTTTCAAAGTTAGTCTCAAAAGAAGTATGATCTAAGGCCTAGGCCAGGGGGTCCCAAAATAAATATTCCAACTTAGAATAAGAAATCATATTTTCCACCCAAGCAAGGTCCAAACAAAGACATGGGAAACAAAGAAGATTAGCACTAACAACCAACTAAACTTGTTGTTCCAAAGGTGAATGATCTAAAAATGAAGAAGACTTGAAATCTTGAAATTATTTGCAAGTAAATTTTATGTGTTAAAAGAAAATGGATCAACTTTGCAACACATTAATTAAAGGATTACTCATGAAAGATACAAATAAATAGTAGCATAATCAATGAACATAAGCACATAAACACATCAATTGATAAAGGAGTTCACCCCTCTCTTGGGCTACATCTCCTGGTCCAGCTTCCAATGGATCATTATTATTAATTTCTCAAAGTGCTCAAAAATGTTCTTTACAATGCTCAAACTGACCAACAGACTGCTCCAATGGCTTCAGAGTGTCCAAAAACCCCTGGATGGGATTTTTTGGCACCTCGTTTGGCCAAAAAATGAAGAAGTTAGGCCTCCTGGAAGTCCCCCCTTCAAGCTTGTTGTCTCTGCATCTACAAAATGCACCCTTGTTTCATGAACCTAGCACACACGCAATTTAAAGCGTGAAAACCCAGCACCGAGCGCAACTGTGCCAACGGTGCGAATTGTAAGACGGTTATGGGTGCGTCAGCCCCTAACCGCCTAGCACTCGGGCACATGAGGGTCCATACGACCGGCGCAATAAGAAAAGGGCTAACTGTTTGAAAGAGCGAGTAAGGTTGTGCCAAATGTTGGGCGCATGGCTATCCATTGAAACCGTTTTAAACACCCCGCGCCCTTTGCAATGGTGGTCACATGCAACACAATAAAATCGCATGCTTTACACATGTGAATTACCCTGCGCACGCCATTTAACAAAGGCATGGTCGTATATATTGTAAGTGTGACTGGGGGTTGGGGCTAAGCCCCAGCCCAGACCCCCATGTCGACGGTCACATAAATTGAATTGAAATATATGTTAAAACATATTGATTACAAGCAACAACGTGTGGGCTAGTGGTAGCCCACACTCTACCAAAGTGCGGAGCCAAAGGGAGGTCCAGGGTTCGACCCCCACGAACCTCATAAAATTTTAAAACAACAAACCAAATGCCAATACCGGGGTGCCACGTGGCAGCCCATGACTGGGCCACGTGGCACCTTACCATTGATCAAAATGATGCCACATGTCGCATTCTGATTCAACCACACTTGCCAATCAGAATTTTCCACATCACCTCTGCCATGTCAGCGTACGGACTCTGCCACGTCATCATGTACGGACGGTATAGTCAGCATCCTCTTTTTTTTCTCTGTTTGACATTCCGAACAGATTGCGATATCTCTAACTCTCGACGTCCATTTGAGACGAAACGAGTTGCGTTAGGTTCGCAACGACAAGGTCTATGCTCTCGTTCAATTTGAAGTGATTTCGAGCACTTTTAATTTTTGAGCAAAATTTGATCCCTTGATCACACCTCCCCATTGGGAAGCTTTTGGACCTCCAAAAGACTATTTTCAGTCTA
>SNQJ01S0082245.1:81772-92055 GCA_010110895.2 Picea sitchensis
AGTCTTCAAAAACCAGTGCTTTGATACCAACTTGATCTAAAAATGAAGAAGACTTGAAATCTTGAAATTATTTGCAAGTAAATTTTATGTGTTAAAAGCAAATGGATCAACTTTGCAACACATTAATTAAAGGATTACTCATGAAAGATACAAATAAACAGTAGCATAATCAATGAACGTAAGCACATAAACACAACAATTGATAAAGGAGTTCACCCCTCTCTTGGGCTACATCTCCTGGTCCAGCTTCCAATGGATCATTATTATTAATTGCTCAAAGTGATCAAAAACGTGCTTTACAATGCTCAAACTAACCAACAGACTGCTCCAATGGCTTCAGAGCATCCAAAAACCCCTGGTTTGGCTTTTTCGGCACCTCACTGTTTCGACACCTCGTGAGGGTGTAGTGGTTACAATATCCTTATGTTCCCCTTTTGAACAGATTGTGAAGAAGCTGAATTTTGCAGTATGAGATACTACCTTGCGACACTTTTTAGGTGGAATAGTAGTTGAAACTACCTCTGGTATCCTGTAGAGATGCCCCCCTAGAGAAACAATGACACTGCGGGGTCGAGACTCATAAACATAATGGTGCTTCCACATATATGGTTATCCCAAGAGAACATCACAGACATACAATGGGGAAACATCACATAATACCTCATCCTTGAAGGGTTGGATTTCATATGACAATCGACACTGTTGACTAACACGAAGATCTCGTCCTTGGCGAAGCCACCTGATGTTGTATGGTTGCGGGTGTGGTGCTTTCTACAATCCCAACTGTTTGACGACCTTTGCTGAGATGAGGTTCTTTTTTCTTCCGCTATCAACAATAAAATGCAGTGGGGTCCCCTTCACCCACATCTATTGATGAAAAAGGTTATCCCTCTCTTCAGGATCTGTTGGTTCTTCTGGTTGAATTGTTGCGGTCATGACAATAGAAGTGGGGTCTACGTCGATGATCTGTATTTTACCAATATTTTCATAATAAGATTCTGATTCAGGGTTTGGATCCTTGTCTTTGATCTCGGCCACCAATGACTATTTTGAGTGACATTCATCGGTGTTGTGCCAAGGTATTTTTCGGAAATCACACCATTTTCTAGTGTCCTTCTTCGTCTTTCTGTGACCCTTCTTTTCCTGTGGCTTAGACTAGTTTTCAGGAAGTTGTTTGTTAGGGTCATCTTTCTCATACTTTGGTTGTTGTGGATTTGCAGACCCGAACTCTTGTTTGTTCTGGTGCTTACATTTCTGCTCGATTTTAACAACATATCAATAAGCAACACTGAGTGATGAGATGTCCAGAAAATCCATTTCAGTTTGGATGTGTCTGTGTAGAGCCCCATGGTATTTCAGAACCAAATGTCATTTGGAGTCTTTGATACCCATATTGGTGCACAAGGTATGGAATATATTGGTGAACTTTGGAACTTCTTGTCCTCTCTCTTGCCACAGTGTGGTGCATCTCATGTACTGGTCCTCATAGTTTCCAACAGGGTAATACTGTTCCTTTACCACGTCCACAAAAACATCCCAAGTGGGCTTGGCCCCATATATTCTAGAATCCTCTGTGTACTTTTCTCCTAGTAATTTTCCCACCAATGTTTGACATGGGGGAGATATTTAAGGAGTGTGAGGGTGAAATTTTCCCTGTCAGAAAAATGGTGAACAGAGAAATAACCGTCTAGCAGATTTAACCATTTGTCTAGGGCATCCGCATCTATCTGACCTTCAAATATGGGAATATCCAAATTAACATGTACCTTGAAAGGAGAGGTACTTCCAAAGTGGTTGTTTGATGAAGATGCACCTCTTGCTATCTGCAAGCATTGAAGGATGTGGTAAAAATTCTCCATCATTTCATCCCTCTATCGCGTGAGAGCTTGCTCAAGAAACAGACTTATAGGATCGTCTGCTCCATCGTTTTTCTTTTCTTATGCCATGGAGGGTTTCTTGGGTGTGCGAGATAGATTTTATTAAAGAGATACAAAATCGAGACCCAACTTTCTATACTCAGACCTCGTGAGGGACATGCACTGAAAAAAATGATCAAGAGTAGCCTGCTCTGATACCACTGATCCAGATTATTTTTTGGCACGAAATGAGAGCGGAGATATAATAAATAAATGCACAGAGATATCGCAAATATTAAATAATATAACATAAATGTATCAGATATGCAACCATAAACACAGATATATAGTAATACATGATTTCTATTAATAAAATAAATGTACAGAGACTATAAAAATACAGAGTGAAAGACTCGCTAGAATGGTGGCAACTTATCTCTGAGAAGAGATGTGGCGGGTACTTGCATTCACAAGAAGATGATTACAATGAGGATCTGAAGGCTTTTTTACAATAAACTAGAATTCCAAAAACCCTAGACATCCAAAAACCTAACCCTAGGAGATGAAGCGCCAAAACTCATGTGGGCCCCGTTTGGGTAAGTTAGTACATCAACTTTTTGGGGTCGTAACTTTTGCATACGATCTTCATTTTAGGCGTATGATAGCCCGTTGGAAAGGTATCATCGAGGAGATTAATTTTAGGGGCACAATAATCCCTTTAGATATCATTTGTAATCTCGATCCCGAAAAACCTTCATTTAGGCCCTCAAAATGGCCCCAGAAGTTTAAAACTGCTAAAAATAGTAAATTGCCAAAATTGCTAGAAAACTATTTTGAGCTAGTTGGAAAAGATAGGTGGCCACTGATATCCACCTAGATCAAGAAGGGTGGCAGAAATAAATAAATAAGGCACACATGTTTGTTGTTCTTAGCACCTCATAGGGAATTTCTAGCCCCAATTGGAGCCGATATTAGTTCATATGCTTGCACCTCTTCCTTCTACTCATCAAACTGGCCTATTCATCTATCAACCTAGCTTTTAGTTAGTCGTTCTTATTCATTTTGTGTTAATTCATTTTTCTTTATGTCATCCCCTTTTTTTCTTAATGTTAGTTGTTTTTCTTTTTATAAGGTCAAGTCAGGTATTGATTTGAGTTTCGACAAGTCTTATCATTGTGGTTTATATCACTGATGGATCACAAGAAAGTTAACATAAGCCTATAGGTGTAAAAGTGTTGATTGCAAGAATTCCAGAATTCTTGCAATCAATAAACAAGCTCCATTTTAATGAATTTTCATGGCTTAAATATATTTTAAATTTTGAATAAATCCTATTGACACCCAAATCGCTCTCATTTGTTCCTACTACCTTCAAAATATTTCATGTGGGTTCCTTCTTCATTTTTTAGTGTAGGTTTTGAGTGAACCCTAAGTGGAACATAGGCTCGACCACCATTATCAACAGAGGTAGCTAGGTCACGATGATACCACCATGAGAGCATTGACAACTTTAGAGGGAAAATCCAATAGGTTTTGAGTTGTTCGAAGCCATACCATATATCAGGGACATATTCATCAAGGTCTAGTGGCATGATTTCATCTGTGCTTTCAATGGACACCATACAAATATCGCTCTAATTTTTTCACACAACTTTGATGGATTCCAAACACAATTCTAGGATGTAATTATCCATGTAACATAACATTATATTTCATGATCATGTTCTCTCCCTATCAATGACAAGAGGTGGTTGAAGAAAGGGAAGTTACCGGTTGATATGTGCAACTAGTTTCTAGTACCAGAGCATCAAAGGCCAGACTCGAACCAGTGCATCATGATCCAATGGCTAAGAGGGGAATAGAGAGGCATCCTATCGGAAATATATAAGTACATCACTGGAGAAGGTAGGTTTTCGATTATCCATTGCTATCATATCATATTTTGCATGCATATAATGGTGATAAGGAGATGAATCTCCCATTCTACCTTTTGAAAATCCTAAGCAAGATGGCCAAACAAGTCCAGAAATATCCACAAATTACTCATAGGAGCCTCTACCATTAGGGATTTATAAAAATACTAGTTCTATATTCTCTTAGTGAAGTGAAAATCTCTTGGGCCAACTACTAGTATCTTTAAGGTTACAAGATGAAGAACCAAACACAGAACAACCATCAGAACAGGAAATTGAAGATCCCCGGGAAGATAGGGTTTCCACAGAGCCTAGAAGTTCATCAAAAACTATCCAGCATTCCAAAGAACAAACCCTACCTACAAAATGAAGGATCAATTCTATCAAAGGAAGATCCATCACTCCTAAAAAGGATGAAATACCTCAAGGGAAACTGAGGTCATCCACAGTGAAACAGAAGGCCATAGAAGATGATAAAGTATATGTCAAAAAGGGTAAAAAACATGTTTTTCCAGTAGTCCAATGATCTCTTGAGCATATTGAGTTCGAACATGTTCCCATTGCTATGTAGGTAGAAAATGCTCCTAAACTAAAACCAAGAAAACAATATAACAATAAGAAGGTTAGTCCTAAAGAAGATAGAGTTGAATTTGTGCCATCTGACACACAGATTGAAGAGGCTCTTGGGGAAACATAAGAAAGAAATAAAAAGGGAAAACAGGTCCAAGGGATGCCAAGTAAACCAAATTAGAAGACCTGGTTGACCAACTAACTAAGGATAAAATCCAAAGCCTTGTTCAATCCATCCCTCAAGGAGAAAAAGGCGATTGTAATAGAAGATAAATACATTGATGAAGATCCCTATGGGTTTACCAAAATGAAAGAAATTACCATCCACACTTTGAAGGAAATGGTAATAGACAAGGACAAAAAGAAAAATAACATGGGAAATAGATCATGCATTAAGCCTTCTTATTTGGAAACATAGTACACCACAAGCCCAAAAACACAACATTCCCTAGAGAAATATTTAGAAGAGACCAAACCAAAGGCAGGGAGGAAATGTTGAGGGTACATGAGCTTGTGAAAGACAACATTAGAGATAAACCTGAGAATAATACAAGGTATCATATGATACCTAGGAAAACTAAGCTCTCCATTGATCTCAAAAGGCTTGTTGTTGATGAAGAGTATGAACTTAAAACTAAGAATAGAGTGAAAGCAAAGATCAAGCCTCAAGTTGAAGGTAACATGGAAATGGAGGATAGTAAGCATCAAGTGGAAACCTTCAAACAACAAAATGACATTATGAGGAAATAGATTCAAGAGTTGCATCAACAATATCAAAGACTTCAGATGCAACATTCAAAATTACAGAGAAAGTACCAAAAGTTGCAGAGAAAACATAAAATGACCTACATGTTCCAAAAAGAAATCATCTAAGTCTGGTGTTGTCAACAAGTAAGAAAACTTGAAGCTTGTGCAAGTTTTTCTCCAATGTTGAAGGCCTTTCTCTAGTTAGTGGGATACATATGGATCCATGCAAATTCAACAACAAGTTCCAGCCTTTGATTATTTTTGTTGTGCAAATCCTATACTCTAGTTGTCAACAATGACTCTAGTTTCATTTAGAGAATATTTTCTTTTAGTTTGAGATACTACAACCAGTTGTAATGTGATGTATTTTTTATAAAAAAAATATTTTTTTAGGTCGAATATGTGGGACCAGAAAATGGGATTTATCCCTAAAAAATAGCATCTAAACTCTACTTCACTCAATGTAAATAAGTTTCCTTGAAAAGTAATCATAACTAATGGTGAAGTTTAATATCTATAGATATGAATATAATGAATAGATTAACCCTAGAATTTAGGATTTGAGATAAGCATTGGAATCATTTTTGGTGAATAAAAAGAAGAATATCATAATGTAAAGGGGTTCAACTTTTTGGGGTGTATCAATCTATCAAGATATTGATTGGGATTATGAAGTGTAAGATCTGCAAATTTTTCTACTAAGTGAATATAATTTCGGGTGAATAGACTGTCTTTCTCAATATTTCTCGTCTTTTCTTCTTATTTGGATGCATGTTGAAAGTTTTGCGAAGAAAATATTATTTCTCTTTCAGCTAATGTTCTTACAACCTGTTGAGAAATGTATTCCAAGTATTATTTTAGGTGTAATGCAATGTGTTAGATCTAAAATTTATATTTTCAAGTGACAAATTGTATGCTTGTTGGTGTTTTTATGTTCTACTTTTATATCTTTTATCCACCACACAAAAATGCATGCCACTATCTAAGGGAGTCATTGTAGTGATTATTGTTGAACAATCCAACTCAACCCATGCCCTTGAAGCTAATCCATCAGATTACCATCAAAAAAAATAAACCAAACTTATAAAAACCAATCATCCCAATAACTGAGGTGGCCTAGCTCTACCCCTAGTAGTTAGGTGCAAACCTTAGGACCAACGACTCCATTGCCAAATTGTCTTACATATGTTAATCAACAAAATAAATCACATGTATATAGAATCACTCAGCTTGATTTATCGAATGTTGATGCAACCAAAGAATTTATCACCAAGCCTATGGAGGGTTCAAAGTCAACTAACTCATTTCTATCAAGGTTCAATACATAACATAAAAAATTGAAAATAAAATTTATCATTGCAAATTGAATGAGGATATTCCATGCCCACCATTAATTTTGAAAATGATGGAATAAATTACTTTATGGAGAGCATTGACTAAATATCAAGAGGGTAAATCTAGCAAAAGGTCTACTACAAGCGAAGAAGATGACTCTTAAAACAAAAAATGAAGAAATCATTTTCTATTTTAATGAAATTATTTGAAAGAAAGGAAGAATGTGTCCTTATTTTTAGAATCTCAATATTATTTAATGTAATCTCATATGAGGAGAAAAAGGTTGGAAACTTTAGATTCATACTTGCTACTTTTATCAGTTTGATATAATATTTAAGACCCAATATTTTGTCTAATTTATGTTTTGAATAAATAGATGATTCTATGATTTCACTTCTACTAATTATGCAATTTCATTTATTCAGGGTTATGTGAAACTTATTTTCATAATTTAGTTATACTTTTCAATTGATCGAATATTGTGTATGAGGATGCACTCTTGTTATCAAAATAACTTTTTATATTGTTAGCAATTGATGTATCAAAGTTTAGACCCAATATTTTGTCTAATTTATGTTTTGAATAAATAGATGATTCTATGATTTCACTTCTACTAATTATGCAATTTCATTTATTCAGGGTTATGTGAAACTTATTTTCATAATTTAATTATACTTTTCAATTGATTGAATATTGTGTATGAGGATGCACTCTTGTTATCAAAATAACTTTTTATATTGTTAGCAATTGATGTATCAAATTTTAGAAGTTCTATAAGCTTTATGAACTTTTCTAAGAGATTATTACTTATCATTTTGTCTCATATTTGATTTTATTTTTTATCATAGCTAGTGATTAATGAAAATACATTTCTAGTTGTGGTGAATAGACTATTATTTTGTCACTCTCTAAATGGTTTACGGTAGTTTGATTAGATTGATTTTTTTAAATATTTTCATTTACTCGGAATTGATAATATTATATCTATTCATTGATCATGATTGGATGTGGATATGATTTCTATGATCTTCTATAATTTACATCATTCATCTGCGTTAATAATTCCTAAGAGTAATGGACCTTTTCTTTTCTTAGTAATTAATCGTTTAAGTATGCATCTTTTACCTTAAGTATTTCTCTTAGTCAAGATAGGATAAATAGATTAGTTAGTTTATTTTTTCATATTATATTAGGAACGCATACAAAGAGTCAGAGATATTAAATGATTAAGTATCCAAATACGGAGAAAATATATTTAGTGGCCCACATATTGGTTGGAAGTTAGCATTCCAAATGAAAGAAGGTCTAATTGGGACTTGTGATTGGGTAACCATCCCTTAGTTGATAGAGAGAATTGTCTTGCTTATCAACATCATGATAGGTTAGAAATGGTTAGAATAGATAGTTTTCATTTTATTTAATTAGATTTAGGATTAGTAATAATTATTTAAGGGGAAAATTTATTTGTCTTCCTATTTTTATTTTAATTCTTAGTGGAAACTAGACCCACATACTGGTCAGAACTTGCCATACCAAATGAGAGTGATTCTAATTGGGACTCACCATCGAGAATTTTCCCTTACTTGATTGATAGGCCAATTCCACCCATCAAAAAAATAGTGTTAACAAGCATGTAAATTTAAGCTCGAAATGTTTCTAGACCATTGATATAGATTAAAACATAGTTGTTAGATCTTTCGGGTCAAAAAAAATACGTTATCGATTACACAACTTTAATCCCGAATTATATTACATCTATCCAAATATGATTAACACAATCTATAGGATATTTCAGACTAATCTCTCCACCTTATTTAACATGCAATATTAAGCCTAAAAAATGTATGGACCATAGGATATATTATATATACGTCATTGGATCCTTCAAGATTAGACTCAATGATTATACAGTAAGCATATTAACTCTAAAAACTTGATATTCATTGTCCATTTTCCCGCCAGAAATAAATAACCATGAAACCTTCAAATCTTTAGTTTAGTCAAAAAATAAAAACTTATGGAAATTAAATAGAATTAATTGAAATTGTATATACAACTCAGGATTCCTTTAAACCATGAAATTAAATTAGAAGTAGATTACAAAAAAAAGTGTCGATAAATACACCTTTCTCTCAATATGAACAAATGTATGTTTGCAACACCCATTGGTATAATGCTTGGTAATCCTGTCTACAAATATGGTATCAAAGTCGACATGGGAAAAATAAAATTCACTCAGTAATGAAAACCACCTCTCAACCCAAAAAAAATTAGAATATTTCTCGGGCATACTGGGTATTACAAAAATTTCATCAAGAACTATTCCAGTGTTACCTTCCTCGTAGATGAACTTTTGTAAAATGGCACAAAATTTGTATGGAGTGCAGAATGCAATGAATCATTTTCCATTTTGAAATTAAAATTAGTAGAATCCCCTATTCTGATATTTACCAATTGGTTGAACAAATTTCAAGTTCATGTCGACACATCTAATGTAGCAGTCGATGCAATCCTTGCATAACCAAGTGATGACGTGGTTGGCCATCCAAATGCATATTCCAGTCAAATTCTAAAAAAGGATGAAAGAACTAATCGACTACGATAATAGAAGGCCTTGGAACGATATTGTCCCTTCAAAAATTTAGGCACTATCTACTGGGTAATCCATTCACATTTTACACATATCATCAAGATTTTAAGTATCTAGTTAATAAGCCAATTCATCAAGGACATCTACAAATGGATCCTTTTATTTTGGTAATTTGAATTTTATGTAGTGGTATGACCAAGCAAAAATAATATCATACTCGACCATCTATTGAGAATATAAACAAGAGAAGAAGTGACTAGAATTGACGATGATCTACCAGATGCCCATATCTTCCAAGTTAAGTTGACTCCACAAGAATTGGCTAAAATTGTACAGTTCCTACAAGAAGAAAAATCTCCAAAACAATTACTAGAGAGGAAAAGAAAGGTATTAGCAATGGAATTTTTTCCCTTCACACTCATGAATGGATATCTCTACAAATTAGGGTCAGATGACGTATTAAGACATTGTTCTTTAGAACATGAGAGGTATTCCATCATTCAAGAAGAACTTTTTGAGCCAGTAGGACGAAACTTTCATTCAAACACCACTACAAGAGGGAGTTTGGCGGCCTAAGTAACATAAATATTTTTGAACCAAAATCAACATATGTGATAAGTTCAAAAGAATGGAATGACCATTATGGAAAGATGATATGCCACTAAATTCAATCAATCCCAAACTACCTTTCAAATTCTAGGAAATCAAATTTGTTGGAACTTTGACAAACAAATCCAAATACACTAGAGTCAGATAGATAAACACTACATTTGAATACCTCATCAAATGGGTGGAAGCACAACCAATCGACACATTCACAAAGTAACTAGTAGAAAATTTTATCTACAAAAGATATCATCACCATATTTGGATTCCCTTTAACACTAATAAGAGAGCAAGGGACACACTTTTCCAATGGAACTATAAATATATTGATGCAGGAATTCATAATCGACCATAGAAAGACATCACCATACCATTCCTAAGCAAATGAAGTAGTCAAATGTTAAGAACCAAATATCAATATAGCATAGAAAAACCTCAAAATAAGTACTCAACACCTTGAAAAAGAGATAAATTCAGATAATAAGCCTCTTTGAGGAGGCAACCTCCTTATGCCCACATAAATATACAATTACAAGATGATTCAAAATGAAAATGTCTCCTTGGTATATATAGGAGACTAGGAGGTATAATTACAACTAATGGCCTAAAGCCGACATAAATAAAATAACATTACTAATATAATATGCCCCAATTAAGGGGTAATGA
>SNQJ01S0082245.1:114007-130400 GCA_010110895.2 Picea sitchensis
CCCTTAATTGGGGCATATTAGATTAGTAATGTTATTTATTACCCCTTAATTGGGGAATATTAGATTAGTAATGTTATTTTATTTATGTTGTCGGCTTTAAGCCATTAGTTGTAATTATACCTCCTAGTCTCCTATATATACCAAGTAGACATTTTCATTTTGAATCATCTTGTACTTGAACATTTAAGTGGGGTAAAAGGAGGTTGCCCCCTCGAAGAGGCTTATTATCTGAAATTTTCTCTTTTTCAAGGTGTTGAGTACTTTTCCTGAGGTTTTTCTATGCTATATTGATGTTTGGTTCTTAACATGAAATCTACCCCAGGTACCATGTAAACCCCCCGCAATAATCGAGTCTGATATCCCTAGGAAAAGTAACTAAGGTCACCAACTTGTAGTTAACATCTATGGGGTGTAGTCGACAGTCGGGATCAAACATATGGGAAGGGTAACTGATGCTTAAACTCTTCCAAAGGATTGACACCATATGGGTTAGTATCACTTCAGGAAAATCCCCCAATATATGATCTCTCCATTACTCTCAGTTAATATTTGGAGGGGATATCTCCTTAGCTCTACTTTATGCGACCTCATGTTTAATTAATGTGTTATACGATCTTCATGGATATACTTATATGACAATTGGATTTGAGACTATCCCAATATCAGACTCCTATTTTTGTTTTCTAGCATTGGAGAAATTAAATCTCCAACCTAAACCAAGCCCTAACCCTAAAAATTTTTGTGAACCTTAGAAACAAAGTCTAGTAAATTTTAAGTTTAGACTTCTTTTTAGAATGTTTTTTTACTCAAAGGATAAGGAGAGAAACTTATGTTATTTGAGACTCTTACAAAAATGAAACTTATAAGAACAATGGAAAATAAAATTTTACACTAATTCTTCAATGAAAAAGAGTTTGAAAAAATAAAATGCATGAACAATCATTCAAACATTGAAATGCAATTGTTTCCTATGCTAGTGTCTTTTTCTTTTTCAAATAACAATGCAAACAATGCAAAGAAATAAAGAGACTTAACTAGAAAAAAACTAGGTTTTTTTCGTTTCCTTTTTCTTTCTACCAAATCAAACAATATGCATATAGACCTGAGTGCTAGTAAGAAAATTATTTTCTTGAAAAGTTCAGAGACAAGGGAACCAGAGAAGAATGACCAACAAACAAGTAGTTTTGTATTTTCTATTACTAAAAGAAATGAAATGCAAATGATATGTAATTTTCATTTTTTATTTTATGAACAAAGGGAAGAAGGTAAAGAGGAAGAAAGAAAACATTCAAAAATCACTGAAACACAACAATCAAACCAAAAACTCATCCCAACCGCACACGACTAACATTTAGACCCACCTAAAGAACCTCATAACCAAAAGACTAACCTAACCAAAGGCAAGATATTTTAGATGATTTAAAAGTTTTCAGAGACTTAAAATGAAAATCAAAGAAAAAGCAAACCCAATAGGCTCATTTTGTACTCAAGAACCAAACCAGATCTTCCAAAACTGAGAGAAAGGCTCAAAAATAAAGTTTCTTAAATAGATATGTGACTGTGTAAACTAGGACTAGAGGACATACACAGGTCATACAAGGGTAAATCACGTATATCCGCGAATCATAAAGGGTAAAAGCTTGTATGGATCAATAAAACTTGAAAATTAAAAAATACAATCTAGAAGGAGGCTTCCATAAACTTAGAAAAAGTTTCTAGAGGGAAGATTATTTGAAAGGAAAACTTGGAAAACAATAAAATTTACAAAAATCAAAGACAACACAATATAACCTCAGACCGACCAAACTAGGAGAAATATCCCTAGTATGGTCACCAATTCAAGTAAAAAATTGTCTTAGGAAGGTGATTTAGTTGATGAATCCTTAACCAACTGGAGCTAGTAATAAGTTGAATCTTCTGAAGATCATGGCAATCAACTAGGATTAGAAAATAAAAATGGAGTGAAAACACATAGAAAATAGTTAGTAGGAACTTCACCAACACAAGAACTCATATAAAGAAATATTCTCCAACAAATGACAACATCAAAAAGAAAATTGGAGGCAATGAACATCAAATATGAATGAAATTTCAAAGGAAGAATCAGTGAAGAAACCTAGGGAAAAAAATTGATCACAATAGAAGATCGACTGAGAACCGCGAACCAACCAACAAGAGAAAATAAACCAAAAAGAGAGAATTAACCATAGAGTGTGAGTTGACTAGAGAAATAAAACCAATCGAGGAAATCCAACCAACTAAGGAAAATTGACTGACTAACATCAGCAAGTTGAACAAGAAATACTCGATGCCAGGAGAAATGAACCACACACGCTTCACTTAATGCTATCAATTAATAATGGAATCCATCAAAATTTCCCTTACACACATGAAAAACATGGATTCGGTCCCACTTTTGTTATAAATACACCTCATGAGGATCACCAAAATGCATCACAACAGTCTACTAAGCTCTGCTAAATCATAAAACCTAGCACATAAACTAGGAACCCTTGTCTTGTTGGAAAATTCAGTCACAGACGAAAGTCGAGAGACAAAATGGCACCAAAATGAGGGGGCAAGTACCAACAAAAGAGAAAATGGTTGAGACCTACACTAAGAAGAGATTCGATAAGAAAAATGTATCATATCTCAATATCGATATAAATAACATCTGGCAAGAACAAATGGAGTAAATCAAATGGGAAAAACATTAGGAAAACTTCACGAAGTGTGGATTAGCCAATGGAAAATGGAAGATGGAAACCCTAAATCTATAAAAGAACAAATCTGATTATATATATTTTAGAGACCTAACCTCCCTAACCCCTCACGTAGGTAGAAGAATATATTTTCCATGTAATAAATGCCAACATTAATTAATAAGTCCTATTTAATAAATCTGAACAAGTAAAGGTAAGAAGAGCTAATAGAAGCTTCCACTTCTAGAAAGATCTCCCTCTAGAATGTTCTTTAGAATATAGAATTAGTATAAATAAGAGTAGGAGGAATGAAAAATACTTTTCTTGAGAAATATTGTAATAGAGCATTACTCTGCGGGAGGTTGCCCCATGAAAGAGGAAAGTGAACATTGCTTTATATCAATAAAGATATCATTTTTTGTTGTGGTTCTCTACATTTTGTTGTTCCGCTGGAATTTTTTGTAGTATTTCTATTTTCTACTTAATATAATAGAATCAATACCTAACAAGTTGTATCAAAGAAATTTCCTCTAGGAAAACCATGGGAATTTGTTTTCAAGGTAGAGACGTGTACTGTTGGCATATTTAAATAATAAAGATCTATCATCCAGTGGGTAAAACTATGATCAAGAAGACTTCACGTAGAAAATATAGACAGTTTCATGGGGTTTTTTAGAAACCAAAATTTCACCTTGTTGAAAATATTTGTAACACATGTTGGTACCCTTCGAGTAGTACCACATCAGATAGAATCTGTACATGACCATCACTCCCACATAGTATTAGGTATATCAGGAGTCCCCTAGGTCTCCTAAATCTATCCCTAGATCATCTGATCGATCGCCTAACTACTATAGTGACACCTAGACCAACACTTGAGAAGATAATCTCTAGTGCCTCGATAATAAGATAATACATATAAGGGTATGATCGAGCCTCCTCAGTTGATTCCTTGATATATTGAGTTGATTATTACTATTTGACCTCGCATGTGTATCAGAGAACTATAACACATGGCAAACCCTTGTTTGTAGGAACCCTATAAACCCTAACCCCCAAGAAAGAAACAAAACAATAAAGGAATAGACGATATATATTTTTGTGCAACCTTGCCTCCTACATTGTGGTTGTGGAATTTCTACAATTTTTTTCATGTTAATGATTTGGGCCATTCATCATTGTAGTATTCTTCAGCCTGGAGTATAAATTTGTAGGAGTTAAAAAAAAGTATAGTGGTCTCGCCGACACCCTTATTCGGGACCTATCCCATTGGATTCCTTTCTTCATCGTGATTGCAGTGGTACCTATCATTTTTAAGACCTTTTTCCCATGGACCATACCCCCTTCCTGACACCCTTATTTGGGACCTCTTTCATTGGATTCCCCTCTTCACCCTAATCCTTGTGGTACCTATCAATTATAAGTTCTTTTTTCTATGAATCCACTTTCCCTTTCCTATACCCTTATTTGGCACCTATCCCATTGAATTCCTCTCTTTTCACTGATCATCATGGTATCATTCACTAGTAACCCCTTTTCTTTGTAGACCCACTCACCCCTTTCCCTCCCCAATGTCCCACACCACAACCAAGATTGGTATCAACTCCTCACTTCCCTAGAAAAAGTAAATGCGAAGAACATGAATGATATATATGACCTTACTTCCAACATTGGTAGCATAAATTATTGGGTTCCCCACTAGAATGACTACATTAGTGACCCACTTGACATCCATGTGTCAACAATCCCAAGGTGCAGTGAACAACTTGACCACATTTTTTAAGCAAGAACAAGATTCTTTCTCTTCTGGACCACATTATAACCCCAAAGGCATTGGATCCTCCCATTCCAAATCCTTTCATTCCAACCACTTTTAGCAGGACCTGCATCTTGCAAGATTAGAGGTGAACAAATTTGATGGGTCGAATCCCACAAGCTGGGTCACTCAAATGGAACAATATTTCTCTTTGGATGGAATTACTGATGAGTTGGCCAAAATATGGTATGGTGTTATCTATATAGATCCTGAATGATGGAAATAGTGGAAATGAAGAAAAAATGTATGCCAAGGGTATGTGGCCTGGACACAATTTGTTGCGGAGATTTATGCATTTTTTGACACCAACACCCAACATTTAGGTTGTTTGACCAAGTTGAAATAGTTTGGAATAGTAGAATACTTTATAGTTTCCTTTGAGCACTTGACTTTCCACATGGAGGGCATATCATATTCCTTTTTGGGGGAATTCTTTATCCGTGGTGTAAAGGATGAAATATCTTCCCACGACCTAATGGATCGTCCCTAGACTTGGGTAGAAGCTACTAAAATAGCTAAGGAAGAAAAAAAAGTTGTGTCTTCCCAAACCAGAAAACCCTCTATTCTTCACCCTAAACCCTCCAATCCAACCCCTCCTCCCACTCCACTAAAGATCCATAAATTAACCCGAGTAGAAATGGTTGGACACCAACTCAATGACCTTCACTATAATTGTGATGACAAATATTTTTGGGGGGCACAAGTGTAAGGAAAAAAATATTTTGATTTCCATCTTTGAGGATGTTTCTTAAGAAGAGATAGAGGCTCCCCCTGTGAAAGAGATACTCAAGTCAACATATATTACAATACCCTCTGAGCCACTAGAAGTTGATCCAGTCATTTCACTGGAATCCCTCACTGTATTCTTTTCTCCCCAAACCCTCAATATAATTGGCTACATTAAGAATCAAAATATCATAATCCTAATTGGCAGTGGTAGCACTCATAATTTTACTCATAGTTGCATTTGCCAAGAAACAACTTGTTATGTATGTTCAATCAAAAATTTCAAATCATGATTTCCAATGGAGTTTCCATGAAATGTGGGGGGAATTATGAAAATGTGTGTCTCCAAATTGGTTAGTACAACCAGAAATATCATATATTTTCTATCGACATGTGTGGTTGTGACAATGTGATGATTTCAGAATGGTTACGCACTCTCGATCCCATCCTCGTGGATTTTAAAGAATTAACAATGAAATTCCAATAGGAGGGACAACAATATAAGTTCCAAATCATCATAGCAGGTTCCCCTAATATCATCAGTTCCCATCACATGAAAAATATCCTCAAAAAAAGTCATTTTGGAATTATTTCCCAACTACATTCTATTCAAGCAATTGAGACACCCTTTGTGCATATTTACATCTAATCAATACTCTCCAAACACCACGTTATTTTTTCCACTCCCCATGGACTTCCTCCTTCTCGTGGTATTCATGATCATTCCATTCCTCTAGTCCTGGGTAGTCTTCCTCCCAACGTTAACCCTTATTTTCATCCCTTTTCCAAACATAATGAAATTTAGAAAATTGTTCAATAATTACTCGAAGTGGGTGTTATTTGTCCTAGTACCAACCCCTATTCTTCCCATGTGCTCATGGTACTCAAGAAAGAAGGCACTTGATGCATGTGTCTAGATTTTCCTGCCCTCAACAAACTCACCATCAAAGATAAGTTTTTCATTCATGTCATTGATGATCTATTGGATGAATTGACTGGTTCTCATTATTTTACTAAACTTGATCTTCGTTCTTGGTACCACCAAATATGTATGAAAGAGGAATACATTCCCAAGATTTCATTTAGAACTCTTGAGGGTCACTATGACTTCTTGGTGATTCCCTTTGGCCTATGTAATGCTCCCTCCACTTTCCAAAGTCTCATGAATCATACCTTCCGTCCTTTTATCCATCATTTTGTTTTAGTTTTCTTTGATTATATTCTCATTTATTGTAAAAATTGAACCGTGCATCTCACCCATGTGGATCAAGTTGTCCATCTACTCTCTCAGCATCAAATTTTCCTCAAACAATATAAATATTCCTTTGGAGCCTCGGAAGTGGAATACCTGGGTCATATTTTAGGCAAGGACGGTGCATGGGTGGATCCTAATAAAATTGAATATATGCAGGATTTGCCTCACCCTCAAACTCTTAATATATCGCATGGTTTTCGGGGTTTAATGAGATATTATCGCAAGTTTTTTCAGAATTATGGAAAAATTGTAGCACTTCCCACTGCTCTCTTTAAAAACAATTCTTTCACTTGGACTTTATCAGTTGATCAATCCTTCCAGACCTTGAAAGAGGCTATGTGTATGACTCCGGTATTGGCCCTTTCTGACTTCACAAAGACTTTTTTCCTAGAATGTGATGCTTCAAGGAAAGGAATTGGGGAAATCCTCATGCAAGATAGATAGCCTTTGGCCTTCACTATCAAACAAATTTCAGAGAGACATTTGGGCCAATCAATGTATGAAAAGAAAATGTTTGATATTTTTCATTCATTGGATCTCTGGAATCCTTATCTATTGGTGCAACACTTCCAAATTAAAATTGATCTTCAGAGCCTCAAGTATTTTATGGAATAACGAATTTCATCCCCAAAGAAAACAAAATGGGTGACCAAGATATTTGGATATGACTATGAGATCATTTACAATAAGGGAAAATAAAATGTGGTTGTTGATTCTCTTTCTAGGAAGTATGAAGAAGAAGGGTCCCTATTTTCCCTCTCCTTCATTATACCAGATTGGCTCCAAGTTGTTCATTAGAAATGGTTGCAAGACCACAAAATTTCTCATATGTTCCAACAACTGCAACACCATTGTCTGGATTCTATAGGGTACTCTTGGCTCAATGAATATCTTTGCTACAAGGTCCATCTATATTTAAGAAAATAGTCACAACTTAAATCCATGGTGCTTTATGAGCTTCATGCTTCACCCATAGCTGGACATTCAGGGTTTACCAAAACCTATGAAAAGGTCAAGCATTATTTTTTCTCGAATGGTATGAAATAGGATGTATACACCTTTGTGGATGAATGTTATGTTTGTCAATGCAACAAGGGAGAAATAGTCAAATCCACAGGCACACTCCAACCGCTTTTGATTCCCCTTGTTATTTGGAGGTATATTTCTATGGATTTCATTGTTGGCTTACCTAAATCAAGAAATAAGTCAATCATCAAGAAATAAGTCAATCATAATTTCCAAATATGATCATTTATGTTCTCTTCAATATCCATTCACAACATCCATAGTGGCTCAAATTTTCATGGATAATATCTTTAAAATTCATGGCATGCCTCATTCTATTGTTTTTTACTGATAACCAACTTTCACCAACAATTTTTGGCAAGAAGTGTTTAGGATCCAAGGAACCCAATTGCATCACATCACCACCTATCATCCTCATATTGATGGCCAAACAGAAGTTTTCAACAAGTTTTTGGAAATGTATTTTCGGTGTTTTTCATCTGACAGAAAAAATCAGTGGGCTCAGTGGTTACCCCTAGCTAAATGGTGGTACAACATTGCTTATCATATAACTACTGGCATGACTCCTTTTGAAGATATCTATGGAAAAAATACACTGTCGGTTATCTCATACATACCAAGTGTCATGAAGGTTCAATAGGTTGAAAAATATTACAGACTGAGAGGTCATTATTCATACCCTCAAAGAAAATTTGGTCATGGCTCAGAATTGCATGAAGAAACAATTAGATCAATGTAGTTTCGAATGTCAATTTGCTAAAAGTGATCAAGTGTTTCTTCGTCTATGACCTTGTAAGTAGACTTCACTCAAAGTTGAGAACTGTCATAAAATTTCTTCCAAATTTTATGGTCCTTATACATTTCTCAAGCGAGTGGGGCATGTGGCCTACCTGTTAGTGTTACGAGGAAAATCTCTCTATGGCTAGGGAAAACCACAACAGATAGGTATGAATCAAAAAATCAACTCAATTCCAGCATATGCTATATAAACCAATGTGAAAGATATATAATAAATATTCCTACCTCGTCCAAACGTTTGATGATGTCCATCATTGAACACTTCAACCCAAAGCTTTATACCTACAACAAGTTCTCAAAAAAAAAGCAGAGAAAGCATATAGTGATAATATAAAAGGTTAGCACATTAGATAGAATAATCCATTAATATACAAAACAAAAATTCCCATGGATAATAACTCATATATTTGCAAGATATCAATTGGATGGGAAAGGAGTATTTCTATTAATAAATGATCAACAGAAGTGAAAACATTACAGACTTCTGTGTCAGCACAGTTCAGAACCAAGAAACCAATTTCCTTCCAGTTGGGCTTCCACCACTTCAATCCTCCACCAAAGGCAAGCTCATATAAAGGATACTAAGAGGTTCTCCATCAATAAGGAAAGAGCTTGGGGCCTGAACATGATGTTCAGACTTAAAGGACAAAGGGATGCACACTCAATATGAAGTAATAATTTCTCTAGAGTAACTTTTCTCTCAAAGTTCAATTCTCTCTCCTTTTCCATAGCTCGGAATTGGATTCTTTATAACCTTAAAAATGCAACTGAAGGGCTGAGTTAGAACATGTCTAGTATTTGAAAGGCCAAGAATCAGATATCTCCTATCGTGACATGGAAACCCAAAATTTAATTTTGATTTTATGGCACAAATCCTGATGTACGTGGATTGTAGTGGACCAACCTGCGTATATGCTTGTTGTATAGGGTGCAATATGCATACAAGTGGAAAAACTTTATATTTGGTCTCTGGATTTATCAATCAGGGAAAGTGGGTCTACATAGGAAAATGGAGTAAGGCCCTCTCTACAAGATTTCTTAGGGTGAGGAAAATATTTCTCTAACAGTTAGCTCTACCCAATCATTCTAAGATACGTCATGTTTTTGATGTCTCATTCTTAAAGAAAGTGATTGGAACTAAGTGCCAAATGAAAATCAATCTCCTAGAATTGAATGAAGAAGTTTCCATTTGGTTTCATCCACAAGCAGTATTGGACCAACGAGAGTGTCGTCTTTTCCATTGCACCATCAAGGAAGTGTTATTTCAATGGAAACATACAACTCTAGAAGATTCCACCTAAGAGTCAGGCACCATTCTGCAACAATTTTCTTATCTCAAGCCTTGAGGACAAGGTTTCTTTTGAATGGGGAGGGCATGTTAGGGACCTAACCTCGCTAACCCCTCATGTAGGTAGAATAATATATTTTACATGTAATAAAGGCCAACATTAGTTAATAATGCATATTTAATAAATGTGAACAAGTCAATGTAAGAAGACCTAATATAAGCTTCCACTTATAGAAATATATTCCTTTATAATGTTATTTAGAAGATAGAATTAGTATAAATAAGAGTAGGAGGCATGAGAAATATTTTTCTTGAGGTTTCCCCTTCAAAGAGGAAAGTGAACATTGTTTTCTATCAATAAAGGTATCATTTTTTGTTGTGGTTCTCTACATTTTGTTGTTCCATTGGTATTTTTTGTAGTATTTTTTTCTGCTTAATATAATAGAACTTGTACCTAAAATATATGAGCACTCCCCAAGTTGTAGGATTATAAAGATGGAAGGAAGAAGATGACAAATTCATCATCAGTCTCATTATATGAATTGTGTGTCTACCTAGAAAAGGGGACCTCATGCCGAAGATTACAGATCCCATAGTCTCGATCCACAAATTCACAGGAAGCATGGCAACAAATAAATCCAAGGTTTTGGTCATCATCTAGGTAACCAACCCACATATTAAGCGATCCTGCATCATAGTCTTCCTATGCCTCAAATCATCCAGTCAAGTGTCATATGTAAAAAATAAAATGTTGGATGCAATTGCTCAAATAGTTGAACAAGGTGAGGCATTCAATTGGGATGAAAATGTTGTCAACATTATAAAAAAAAATTGTGGATAATGCCAAGAGACATGTGAGTCCATTGAGTACCCCTCTTAGCTAATCTGGCTGGAAATGACCCAAGTATTCCTAGTCAGTGAGACTACATTCACAAGAACAACAACCCCAATAATGTTCAAATTTCATCACTTCGTGTCTTAATGCAAAGGGAAGACTGAGGGGATGAATCCTTACTACATGTTTCAGGAATGGGTCAAAACATTGAAGAACATATCACAATGATGGAGAGGTGTATAGAACATCAGAAGGTCACTTCCATCAATGGCCCACATACAATTGGGACTCAACTGTAAAAATGTTTGGTATGCACATGACATAATAGAGGAAACAAAATATCTCTCATACCAACCGACTGTTGAGGAAATCTTTGAAGAAATCCAATGGCAGTCCAACACTCACTCTAGTTCCACCTTTTTCTATGAATCCCAACATGGAAATCATCCTACCTTTCAAATATTGAGAAATTGAAGAGGAACAGGAATTCGTCGCCTATAATATTCCCTTTGTAGTAAGTGATGAGTTGACATCAAAATATCCTAATAAAAATTCAATCGGAATGAAACAATTACAACACATGGAAATGACAACAGAATTTCCTAGTGACTCGACCGAGAATTACTTTCAATCCTTCCTCCAAACAATAGGAGAGGTCAATTTTGAGGACCCTCATATGAATAAAAATATAGAACAAGTCGTGTACCAAGTACTAATTGCATAAATAGTTCGGCATGGGAAGACACCATGAGAACAAGATCAAAAACATCAACAAGTGTTGGAATCAAGTGATGTCTCATAGTATGATAAATAAATAGAAAAGTCAAAATAAATTATAATGGAGTCCCTAGACAACATAATTGCAATTTAGTGATAGATGAAAATTTGCATGGAAAATATGCAACAACAAGTGAAACAAGAAACCAAGGAAGCGTAAGTGGTTGCCAAGGAAATAAAAGAGAAAAAGGGTGAATCCAGTAGGATAAATATCAAACCACCATGACCACAACAATCCACTATTTACCTAACAAAGGATCCATCACTAACCATATCGACTCGCATAGTACAAGAAAATATGGAATAGTTGAATGTACCTTAGTAGTTGGCTTCCCCATTATTATGAACCAGATGCTTAAAATATAAGAAAAAACCAAAAGTACACATCATGTACATCAATGTGAGTGTGGATTATAAATCCAAGATAGATTTAAAAGAGACGAGCTATAGAATAACTCATCAAAGAATAGGATAACCTTCTCCAAATACCCAAATACATTCATACATCACAATTCACATTTTCTCAATAATGAATACATGATATCTATATATACCTATTCACACATTGCACATGAGGCCCTTTATTATTAGGTTGATCCTATTACATATACATTTACACATTACATGTACATTTAACCCCATATATACCCCCCCTTGGGGTTATATCATATATATTTAACCCCATATATTCCCCCCGACCTCCAGGGTCATAACATACTACCCTCCTTCAAAAATCTTTGTCCTCAAAGATTTGCAGTTAAATGATTTACATATGATGAAACCAAGTAATGTGATTTTCCCATGTTCTCACTTTCTTCTTTCCATTGATTATGATCCATCCATAGAAAATCAATTCTTTTTCACCTTAATACTTGATGGTTGGTTGTTGCATAATTTTCTTTCCTTTGATTCCATGTATTGTTGTTGTAAATTCTCCAATTTGTAGTAGTTGTGGGTCTTTGATAATATCTTGTTGAAGAGTGTTTTTGTGATTCCCTGTTCTAGGAATATTGATAAGTATTCTATCTTCTTTCTTGATAATGATGATAACAATCTTCTTGTGTTCCTTGAAATCTTTCCTGGTAATGAGGGTGTCAATATTGTTTCATATTTTCCAATTTTCCTTCACTCTTCACACCCATTTCATATATATTATTTTCAGAGACATTGGAATCCGCTATCCTCTTTGCTTGGTATTTGATTACTCTATCCTTGGAGAGAATACCATCATATTTGACATGTACATCCTTTAGATGAAGTTCAACTTCTTCAAGTATCTTTTGGTGACGTTCTTGAATCTTGTCTTCTTTCTCCTTTTGAAGTTGCAATGTGATCACATATATTAAATTATGATGTCTTTATTCAATTCTAGATTGCATTTATAATTTTACCTCATCAATATTTAGGGATTCCTCAACCTTCTTGTAAATTTCATCTTCAATTCCTTTGGTAGTCTCTTCATCCAAGATCTTTGTTTTTTCTTGATTTTGATCATGCTTATTTTCTTCTTTCAATATCTTGACCTCATCTAGTAGTTTTTTATTATGGTTTCTTAACCTACCTATTACTTTCTTTTTCAATTCTTCATTTGACTTGTTCTTTTCCCACTTCCCTTTGCTACTCTTTCCTTGTTTTAATTTTTGAACCTTCTTAATGAGTGTTTGATTAAGGTCTTTTATCTTAGACATCGCATCACCCTTCTTCTTGATCTCTTGTTTTTTGTTCTTTTAACTCATATTGAATTCTATAAATTTCCTCCATTTTTGTATCCCTAATCCATTTATCTAAGAAGATTTTTTCAAAGTCTTCCCATGTCATCTTCCATTTATTATCCTTATCAATACTTATGCACCACTTTCAGGCTTCACAAAAAAAAATGTATTTCCATTTAAAGAGTCATACCATATTCCTTTACCAACATCAACCATTCCATAGGATTTATTTCATGTTTACATTCATCTCTTGTAAATTGAGGTAATTCCATTGATTCATAAGCAAGGTCTAACCGCAACCTTCAAATCCAACCACAATATATTAGTAGTAATGATCTAATATAATTGTTATCCCTTTTCCAATACAATTTCGCATGTTGTCTCTTTCCAGTGGATTTTGAATCAACTCAATTGGACATCCCAATCAAAATTTATGATAGTTTTAAGTGAGGGTACCTTTGAAACCCTGATTTTGAGTCTGTCCTTTTGGCCAACCTTCCTTCTGATATAACTCTAAAATTTTGGCTCTTATGAATATGAAAGTCTATCCTGTAGTACTATGGTAATTATTCTATGCAATTCCATAGGTCTGAAAACCAATTGATGTGCGAAGTGAAAGTTATGGTAACTTTTTCAAAACTTGTTGATTTTTTTCCTTTTCGAGAGAGAGAACTTGTACAAAATACCATGCAACAATTTTCTATGATATGATTTTGAAATTTTTACTTGAAATAATATGGCTTGTTATATTTCCAATATAACTAAAAACACAAAATGTGGATATTTAATGAAGCATATATGACCATTTTACCCAGAACACCTCTCTGAGACTAGTTTAGTGTTAGTAAAAAACCCTAATTTCCACCACTCATATTCCTAACTTAAAATAACACAAAACCTGAAATTTTGACAAAGTGAATTTCACTATGTTTTCTTAGTATCCTGAAAATTTCACACTCTGAAACATCACAAAACAAAATTTATAGAGAAATTCCCAAAATGACTCATTTGAGAATGATTTCACAGATAATAAAAATCCTTAATTTCCACATGTTGTATCTTTGAAAGTAAAATGACCCAGAACCTAAAAAATTTATTCCACGTAGTTCATTATGTTTTCTCAATACTTTGAAAATTTCATAGTTTTAAACTTCGCAGAAAAAATTTACAGAAAAAATTCCAAGATGACTTAATTGAAGTAGCAAAGCCCTAAGATTGATGCTCTAATTCAAATTTTTATGGACCAAATGCTTAAAATATCATAATAAACTGAAAGAACACACCATGTACACCAATGTGAGCATGGAGCATAACTACAAGATAGATATAAGAGACAAGTTACACAATAACTCCTTAAAGAATAGGAGAGCGCCCTCTAAATACCCAAATACATTCATACATCACAATTCACATTATCTCATTGATGAATACATGATCTCTCTATATACCTATTCACACATTTTACATGAGGCCTCTTTATTATTAGGTCGATCCTATTACATATACATTTACATATTATATGTACATTTAACTGCATATATGGCCCCCCATTGGGGCTATATCATATACATTTAATGTCATATATTCCCCCTTTGGGGTCATATCACCCATAATAGTCGGCCTTCCCACAACAATCGATCACCCCACAACAGTCAACTACCCCACAACAATTAACCAGTCCATACAAGTCTACCACATCACATCAACTACCTCAGTTGAATGACCATCCAATGGGACAAGAGAGGATAGAGAAACAAAAATATAGGACCCAACAAAAACCTTAGGAGAAAACATAATGATAAAGAAGCATGAAAAATTTGGAGAAATAAAGGGGAACATGGAAGGAACAAGTACGCATGATTCTTGAATGAATGTAGTACTTAGAAATTGTCTCATGTATTTTTCCAACATATGTAGTCAATTGAAAGTATATGAGGACCTTATGTAACAACCCTCCTAGTTAAGGACAACTACTTTGACAACTGGTGCAATTTTTTTTTCTTTTAACCATCTGTGCGCGCATGTAGAAGGAACAATCTCACACACACACTATATACTAAGATATCCGGAGGTGTCTACATCCCTCTCGACACCGGCAACCAATCCCACTAATCCGTGGACCATCGTCAGACCGACCCAAGGTAACCCACATAGCCCTACCATAACATAACCCTTCAATCGTGGGCGAGAATTAAAATCAACCAACCTTGTGCATGGCGCGCAACCAAAAATCTAACGTTCAACATTTCGTCAATCCAAGGGAATTACAAGCGCGCAAGGGGTCCGATATACGTAAACAGTAACCAACTCGAGGCACGATTCCTTTCTATTCCAGGCGCGCTAATGGATCAATCAATCATTAATTAAAACATAACCCATACGATTAATCTGTGATATCAATACCGTAATGATAACTTCATGATCATGTACATCCCCTAGCATATTCGTGTTAACCTAAGATCTTGCACAACATCGCATTAAAAAWGRCCTTACCTCAAATTGACCTCCCGTTACATCCTAGTACCCTACATTATCATTCAYTACCATTTCATTCCATTCCATTCTATTATATCCACYTCCATTGCTTGTGAGAACCTAAGTCAACAATAACTGAGTTTAATAGCTTGCTTGTAGAATACTATCTACTTAAGTAATCAGTTGCCTCACGTTATGACTTCCATACACTAATTCTCCATCCTCCCTCTACTTCTAAATTCATCCGACTAACCACCAATTTGCTGCTTAAGTAAGATCTTAAGGTAAGGGTAAAAGTTCGATGCAAGGTAATAGGCTTAATGATCATAATATTAATGATTATAATACAATTAAAGAAAAACATCCATATTAACCCCGCCATCATATTTCGATCACAACCTTGCAAATGAATTAACACTAACATTAATATCATGTCATTAACACTATCGTATTCTTATCCGTTGTTATCAATAAAATAAAAATGACCTAACTTACCATAAATTAATCCAACATTCGTGATATTACCATAACCTTGCCATACCACCACCCTTACATTCTAAAATACCTTCATATTGAACCGTAAGGCCAATTACCCCTTCCATACATGATAACCATAATACCCTAAAGATAAAATATATAATTCTAGGATTACACCACACTAACATCACACTAACATCATCAAGAACATAGACAACATTGAAAGTTAGCCTCCTATAATTAATGGTATACTCATAAACCTCTAACATCCCAATTACATATTCATTACCTGATCATTTATTTCACTCCATTATCATATAATCACATTACATTGCGTTCTTTAGCACCTAAATAGAATCCAAATTCTAGAAAAAGGGAAATAAAACTATTCATTTCTATAACACCATAACCAAAATGCATTATATGAGATGAGAACCATTCCTAATTCGAATCAATGTAAATATATATAACCTTACAAGAACTCTTGTTTATTATCATCAAGGAGT
>SNQJ01S0082246.1:19523-46443 GCA_010110895.2 Picea sitchensis
GGCATTACTCTCCATTAGGAAGACTACCACTATCCTCTTCACCTTTAACCAAAAAATTGTGTAATAGTTTCATATTCCAAAAGTGGTAATCATTGACAATAGTATATCCTTCTAAAGTGATCAAGTGTAGGGACTATGCCAAAATTTCTATATCATCCATAATACTTCCTCAACCTCTTGTTCTCAAGGAAACTATTAAGTCAAAAAATCAAACTATAATGGTGCAATGGCCTAATAAGAGTTAATTTATGCAACAAATAATCCAATATAGGAAAGAGACAATCTAAATGCATTTGCTTAAAATTAAAAGTAACACTTCCCTCACCTAACTATTCCAGAGTGGTATCTCACTAGTGGCTTAAGACCCTCCAAAAAGGGGCCTTCTCCGCACTCCACCTACACTGCATGAGAAGAACCCAAAGACAATCCTAGGGAATAGTAAAGCTTCATAGGGTCTTTTTGTCCAAGAGTAAGTAGTCCACATTTTTCGTAGGCATGTCTATTGCACCAAGTCTCTCTGTAAACCAAAGTCTAATAATATAAAAGTGTTTGTGCACTAACAACCAATTAATCAATTCAAGAAGAAGATATTTATGTATTGTTAAATGGTTGAATAACATTATTTGATTCAAGATGTACATCATCATAACACACACACATAAAAGATGAGAGTGGAATAAAATAAATGAACAAGTAAAAGACATAAGACATGCCCNTTATAGGAAATGTGATTGCCCACAAAGTGAGACAAGGGCTCATTAAGGTGGTTGTTGTCCCTGAGCCTGGAGTTGCCAAATTGTTAATGGTTACTTTGCAGATAACTCCCACATCACCGTCCTTGAGGAGAAAGAATCAACAGATAATACTACGAAGCATCTTCCAACTTTTTGTACAACTTATGGGTCCAAAACCCAAGGCTATGGGAAAACTCCCCATGATATCCTTGAATGGTCATTAGACTAATGGAATTCATGGATCCAATCGGAGAAAATCTTTAAGTTCCTCGTCATTGATTATGCCTTTCAAGCATCACAAGATGTGGGAAATGGGTATTCAAGGGGTGGGAAAAAAATGAAAAATGGATGTCTAAACCTTTGGCCTTTGTCGTTATGTTTCAAACATGCACTAAGATTTTGGTTGTACCCGTGTTTAATACTCCTCTTGCTAGGCTCCCTTGACTAGTGCCAACGAAAGATTGGATAAATCTCTCCAGAGCTTTCTTTGGAAAAATATCAAAGGTGGTAAATTCTTTTATAGAGTTAACTAGAACCTTTGTTGCACACTCACAAACAATGATGTAATGTGGATCATCAAAGCTCACACTCGAGCGCAAGCTCTATGTGCCAAATGTGTCATTCAAGCCTTGGAAGGGATGGATGCCTGAAAGATGCTCTTGCATTGTTGTTTTAGTCAAGGAGCTCCATTGGGTACAAAATCATGGTTGAGATTGAATCTACAAACCCTAATTGTCATCCAAATCACAATTAAAGTTGAAAGGACTTTTGTGTTCATGGCATTTGGAAGGCCTGGGAGGTCATCAAATGCTTCTTAAATTGGAAAGGCCAAGGGTTCAAATTTGGCATGTCTTTATGAGCACTTGATTTGGTGGTCACCTATTCTCCTACATAAAGGCAAGGATTACGGTCGAACCTCCATGGTTTTTGGCCTTGAGATTCTTGAAAAGTAGAATTAGAACTATACATGACATCTTCCACTATAGGACTAGAAACCAAATCCCATGGCTTGAACTAAACAAGCAATCCAGAATTCCCAAGCCTAATAGGTTGGTTTTAGTTCATATGAAAGAGCTTAATCTAGACTCCCCTCCCATTGAAGTCGAGAATTCAATTTCCCTTAATTGGTAGAAGGGCAAGAATCAAAATAAGTCCAAGGCCTTTGAAAAATATAAGCCATGTGATAAGAATAGGTGATTGGGTCACAAACATGTGCTCGATGATCGACTTAATAAACTTTGGAGGCTTAATTCTAAGTTATTTACTTGGTTCTTTCAACTCTGTAATGCGTGGATACCTTTTTTTGCTTGGTCCCTTATGTGGGGTGGGATGTTGTAAGCCATAGATTAGTTCTTCTTGAAATTCCTCAACCCTTGCGACCTTTTTGTAGGCAATGGAAAGCATTAAGCATCTCTTTTGATTCTATTGTTTTCCCAAGCTGACCTAGAAGTGAATCTCAAAGTTTTGTAGACAACTCCTATTTCTTGATCTTTCATGGAAATATGCCCTACTAGAGTAGAAATTAACCTAGGTCGTTGAATTTCAGATTTCCTATCAACTCATTGGAATTGAATTTTTTATTTTAAAATGGAAAAAAAGGAAGGAAATTTTGTTCAATTAGACCTAAGCATATAAGAATTTCTCCTTTATACTAATCTTTGATTACAAAATTCAATGCAAGTCCAAAAGGTGGAACAATATGTAGCGCACTTTTGCTAACTCCTAAACTACTATGAAGGGGCGCCATACACCATGAGTAGAGAACCCCCTGTCAAGTCTTCGAGTCCTTCTACTCAATCTAGACAATGTTAATGGAATGGGGGGAGTCCTTGCCATAAATATTGTTGGATTGTGCGGGAGAGTGAAAAGTGTCGCCATAGTTGGCCACTAGGGCCTCCTACATGGCTATTACATGATAAATTCCTAACTCTTATGATGTCAATTCCAAAGAATGATAAACAACCTGAGAATGACAAGTAGGACACTATTGTACCTAGCACGTAGTCAAAGAATGATGTGTGGGGGAACCTTTAAGAATGATAATGATGATCCTCCTCTCAATGCGGAATTGATCTCAATGGCAGCATAAATGAAGCTTCTTCATGTTTGTTGTCATTCCTTTTTGTGTTTTAATGAGAAACTATTTAAGGGCATTGAGTGTTCCAAATGGTGTTTTCAAGACACTTGACTTAAATGTTGTATGGCCAATTGGAAATATATTTCTGATAGATATTTAGGGCAAATTTGACAGCTTTGTTGGTTTTTAAGCATCCTTTACTCAAGCTTATAGTGGCCACCCAAGTGGCCCTTTTTCTATAAAAAAAAATTGTATATGCATATACTTCGAAAATATTGGTCGTAATGTGGAACCAAATCCCACCATAGAATGTACCATTGTAATAACATCTTGTAATACATCACAGAAGATCAAAAGAGAGCATGCAAACTTACATGGTACAAACAGATCACACCATCATAAAAAACATGCCTGTGAGAATTTTCCGATTAATGCACATAGTAACTTTTCGTGTCACAATAGGTATTAAAGTATGCAAGTTGGTCAAAAACCCATGTTAAGAATTGACAGGATTTATCAAAATGACCAATCTATGCATTTGAATTTATGTCACTGTAGGTATTAAGATATGCAAGTTTATGGTCAAAACCCCATGCTAATAATTAACACCATGCTAATAATTGACAAAATTTTATCAAAATGATCAATCTATGTAGGTAGAATTTGACAATTAATTTACATAGTAACTTATTATGTCAATGTCAGTACTACAATATCCAAGTTTAAGGTCAAAAACCCAAAACCCCAAGTTCCATGTTAATATTTGATAGAATTTTATCAAAATGAACAATCTATTCTTAATGGCTATCATGTAAAAATTATGGTTAAAAACATAAATGATAATTAACTTTCCGCAGTGTATGAGAGAGATCTTGAAGGATAGGCATAGCCATGGCTATCCATGAGGGCTTTAGGGAAGGGTATTAGACTGTTTACAAATAAAAATAAATCTCGTGACACAACTACAACGATGTGAACAATACATAGCAAAAAATAAGGAGAACCGATTGGTTGTATTAAAAATTATAAACTAAAGAGGGATTTCCAGAGCAACATCACGATCATTTATTTCAATTTTTGTGTAATATAGATGGTAAGCAATTGTATATAGGTAATTTAATGCTATGAATGAGTTTAAACTCTCAGTGCTAATGGGTGGGAAGACAATTACATGATATGTCATAGTAAATGAAGTAGAAATCTCATACATGTAGAGATATCTTGTTTTGCGATGGCAAAAAAACAAGATATAGGCTACCGGGATGGCTAGACGTTATGGTAGCATTGTCATGATTTTTTTCAAACACAAAAACAGTAAAATCTAGTACCCAAGTACAACTACAACTACCCGCCTGCATTAAATAATGTTACCCTAAACCCCTTTTCTGCATTGGCAAAGCCACCAAATAAAAAACATAGAAAAAAGAGATAAAAGATGATGATCAGACACACCTACCACGACCTGCTCTGCTCTGCTCTAATTTCTGTGTATTTCTCTCTTTGCAAGCTATAGACTGCTCGGATGGTTAGAAATAATGACAACATTGCCATATTTTCTTCAAACCCGGGAACAGTAAAATCCCATTATCGTCTACAACTACCTGCTTGCACAAAATAATCAAAACCTAAACCCCTCTTCTGCAGAGCAAATGAAGAAAGAAAAATAAGAACAAAAATGATGAACAAACACACCTACCTCAGTGATCTGCTTTGATCTATTTAGTTCGCTCTTTTCTCTGCCCCGCTCTGATTGCTTTCTGTTCTACGATACTTTTTTCATTCACAAAATTTGAAAGAAAAAACAGAGCGATCTCAACGGTAAATCTCATCGTGTGCTCCAATCCCATTATTGAATGATATTTCCTTGGCCCGATACCATTACATAGCATTTCAATCTCGTCAACCATTTCGGCGTTGTTCTCATTTCTTTTGTGTCTCATCTCGTCAACCATTTTGGCATTGCTCACATTTATTTTTCTCTATCTCAACGTCCTCAACCGTCTCTGCGATGATCTCATTTCATTTCGTCAACCTCTTCAACCATTAGGGCATTTCGTCGTCCTCAACCATCTCTACGATGCTCTCATTTCATTTCGTCAACCTTTTCAACCATTTCGTCAACTTTTTTTGGCATTTCCGATGGCCCTAAATTGTTAAGTACAACATCTCCATGAAGAATTCCCCATTGCCCTAAATGGTTGTTGTAGAGGATCCCGTGACTAATAATGAGATCGAGATCATATTTCTGGTGGATAGATTCTCAAGATATAATTAGATTCAAACCACCCTAGATTACCAACACAAGACTTTAAAATTCACTACCCTATGGGATTTGTGGATTTGATTTGTTTTGTCATGTAGTCATTTCATTTGGAATCAAGAATGTAGAGGCACTAATTAGCATGCCATGATCCATATTTTTCATGATATAATCCTCAAAATCATTAATGCATGTGTAGATGATATGCTTGGGAAATATTTGTACAAAGTTGATCACACCAAATCTTTGAGCAATGTTGCCAATTCCACATAACCTTGAATCTATGAAAATGTGCATCAAAGCTAAGAATATTTATCATTTCCATAGAAGGTATTGATATCTATCTTACCCAAATCAAAGTATCATATAAATGTCTCCATCTTGCACACTTATGGAAGTTAATTAACTCTTGGAATAGTTAAAAGTTATTTGATAATTTATTATTGGTTGTTATTTTAAAGATAAGATTTCAACCAATATTCATAAAGAACATATCCTCTAGATGGACCAAAAACAATTAGAAAACCACGAAGCATTTAAATGAGCTTATATTTCAACCTCGATAATTATGCCTTCTACTAAGGAAAAGCCTCTCATTCTATATACATGAATTATATATAGATTCATAGGAGTCATGTCAGTGCAAGAAGATAACATGGGTAGAGAGAAAACTTTCTATCATGTCAATCATGCACTTGATTTTAAGATGAATTATCCTCCCACTCAAAAATAATGTTTTGAAATGGTCTTTATGACCAAGACGCTTCATCATTATATGAGATAAAGAAACATAACTCATATAGTTAAATCTAATCCCTTGTGATATCTTCTTAAAAAAACAATCTTACATGTAGAGTAGGCAAATGAATTAGACTTGTTTAAAAGTTTGATCTTAAAACTATTAACTACGAGTCAAAGAAGGGTATAATTATGGTAGAGAACATCACCAATCCTTCCCTTCCAAACAAACAATATCAATATATTCATGGTCATTCCCTTATGAAAATGTCATATCATGGAAGCAACAACGAATTACAAGCTCAAAGTGTATTCTACTATGTTCCACCATTTTTGTGACGTGTCGCCGTGAGAGTAAGGAGACACACTTTGGGGATGTGTGGAGACACCCCCAAAATTTTAGGGAACATCACGGGGGGTGGGAGGTCATTGGGGTCCCTAGCATAGGAGGGCCATCTCTAAAATTATTAAAAAAAAAATCTCAATAATAACAATTCAACATTGTACATTGTAAATTCAAATTTATAAATGATACAAACATGATTCATCAACCACCATTGTATTTGATAATATCATATTTTGTATTGAATCAATGATACTTGCACGTCAAATTCTCAAAGTTATAACTTATAACACAACGAAATTCAATGATTCTGATTTTAAATAGTATATATTGAAATAGTAAATTAAATTTACTTAAAAATAGTAAAGAGTCAAAGAATCGATCATCAGTATCTAGAGTCAAAACTCAACATCAACAATGGGCAATGAAATCTAAAAGTAGATAAAAAAAAATCAACATCAAATGAGCATCAAGATGTCAATGTCATTACATAGATTTTGATTAGGTTAGGGAAATTAAATTTTCTTTTTGAAATTTTTATGTTTTTTTAGTTCTTGTGTTTTTTCTAAAAAATTAAATTTCTTTGGAATGTTTTTTTAGTTCTTATGTTTTTTCTAAAAATAATGGGGGCTCCCAAATATCCCATTTTGGGGGAGGGGGTGCCCAAACATCTAGTTTTTCATGGTTGGGGGAGGGTCGGGACTGCATGCCCATCTTTTTACAACATGCACCCCACCCAACACACTAGCAAAATGTTTCGCGGTGCATTTCATTGTGTTTCACAAAAACGAGGGCATGGCGAAACGTTTTGCCATGCCCTCCCAGCCCTTGTCTAGAAGAGTGAGGGGAGCACACCCCTGACCATGGGGGACTAATCCTTGTGTAACACTGGTATTTTGATATCATTCGATATCTAAATTCATAAGAATGCCCCCTTTAAATAAATCTTCCAATAAAGAAGAAAAAAATGTGTTGCATTCTTAGTAGTGGATATATCATCATAGGAGTAGCATTATATAAAAGAGTATTTTATGGCCTTCTCTTGCATTGTTTGGACAAAGAAGAGGTTGAGAAAATGCTTTGATTCCTACACTGGAATTTGTAGTAGTGATTTTGATGGTTGAGTCATTGCCCAAAAATTCTTTCCCATGTGCTACTACTAGTCAACTATGATTCATAATTCTTATGTCAACTATGGTTCATAACTCTTATTTGTTTATGCAGAAATGCTTCATATGCCAAGAGAACACACTTGATATATATGCATGAGTTGAGTCACTATTGTTGATTTCACTACCTTGTCTATTCTCTAAATGGTTTGTTGTCACCACTTGACCTCCATCCTTAGAGTGAAACAAACTCATCATCAATGTGATGGAGTATTTCACCAAATGGCAAAGGTTGTGGCATTACTCTCCATTAGGAAGACTACCATTGTCCTTTTCACCTTTAACCAAAAAATTGTGTAATAGTTTCATATTCCAAAAGTGGTAATCATTGACAATAGTCTATCTTTCTAAAGTGATCAAATGTAGGGACTATGCCAAAATTTCCATATTACCCATAAGACTTCCTCACTCTATTGTTCTCAAGGCAAATATTAAGTCAAAAAATCAAACTATAATGGTGCAATGGACTAATAAGAGTTAATTTATGCAACAAATAATCCAACGTAGGAAAGAGACAATCTAAATTCATTTGCTTAAAATTAGAAGTAAAACTTCCCTCACCTAATTATTCCAGAGTGGTATCTCACTAGTTGCTTAAGCCCCTCCGGAAGGGGGCCTTCTCCCCACTCCACCTACATTCCACGAGAAGAACCTAAAGACAATCCTAGGGAATAGTAAAGCTTCATAGGGTATTTCTGCTAATATTATGGTAGATGCAAAGTGGAGGTATTTACCCCCATGTGTAAACCCGACAAGAATAGAAGACTGGAAAGCAAAGAGGTTCCAATGAGTTGGTTAATAAACTTAGAAGCCTTGTCGGCTCAAAAAAGAAAATTTATATTAGGCTATTAGCCTCCAAGAGAAGAAGTCGGCCGTAATTAATAATAATATAACAACAGTACATACCCGTAAAGAGAAGTCGGCCCCAGAACTCCGGGCAGGATTACTATAAATATAGGGTGCCAGCCATTTGTCACATCCTCGTGACCCAGCTCTAGTTGGTAAAACGCCTGCGCTTGGTGCAAGAGTTCTGGAGGGGAGGCCAGGTGTGTACCGCGCAAATGTGCCTAGTTTCAATATTGGCTTGAATATCTCTGGCTAGGCTCTGGGACTATCGACTAGTCTTTTGTGTTGCACTAACTCGGGGAGATGCATTGTCCTTTGTTTGGCTATCAAGCCCAGGGCTCCGCTTTTAGAGGAATTCTCTACCAAGGTTGTTGGTGCTCTGAGGGGAGTCACTGCGGGTTGGGTGACAAGGGTATTGTTAACGGTAAAACGAGCACACCATCTTCTATATCTTAACAGTTTATGGGCTCCACACTCCCTTCAGTCAGCCTAAAATGCCGGAAGGAAACATAGCCATTAGATATTGAGCTCGTTGAGGAACTGGCACTAGGGTTACTAGAAAGAGCAACTTCCAAAAGCATCGCAAATAGGGTTACTAGTAGGTGTAGTTGAAAAAACCCTAAAACCTCTTGTTGAAGAACCTTAAGTGATGATATTGACCAACCCGGATAGATCAATGTGCCCCAGCCCAACGCAGAGATCTCCCCGGTACCTCGTAAGGCCAAGACGTGAAGTTTGAATCTTTACCAAATCTAGGGTCGACTGCCGGGCAATCCATGATGAATTCTATGAAGTCCGAGAACAAGCTAGATGGAGAATCTAACTTCGGGAAAGTATGGCATAAGATTGACCATCCTGCTAAGAATAAAAGGATATTGTGAAAGGAAAGATCGTGGAAGCCAAAGTTTAAAGTAGCGGAGAAGAGAAGAACCCCGCAGTATCGTTGCAAAATGGCGGAGAAGTCCAAAGATGTTGACATCAATGCCAAGGAGTATCATAGTGATTCCATAAAGACCACTTTGATACCCTACATCTCCCATCTTGACTCATCAAGAAGATGTATGATGCCCTAATAAATCTTTTCTCGCTAGGAAACATTGGACAAGTTATGAGTCCTAAGAATGAGCTCTGGGTGACATGAAGATAAATGATGACGACAAGATAACATCATACTTCTCTTTGTAAGGATCTCCCACTAAGAGATCAACTACAAGCTATTGAAGATCACTTCAGAAACAATTGCGAACATAGTACTCACGGTCTTCCCAAGACATGGGATGCATTTGCCGCAAGCATGAACACAAGGGAAGGAGCACCGACATTTGAAGAACTTTGACTTGCTGTACTCAAGAATAATCAAGGATCAAAGCAAAAGAGAACGCCAAAAGAAGTATTATGATCAAGCCTTCAGAGCAAGATTCAAGAACTTCAGAAATAAAAGCAGTTTGGTTCAAGGAGGAAGCCAATCAAGAGAAAGACATTTCGTACAATACTAATCATTATTGTAAGTATGGTCACTACATGAATCAGTGTCCCGAGCCAAAGAAAAAGGAAGGAGAAACCATGAAGCATCGATTGTCGAAGAAAAGGAACATGCAAAGAAGACTAAGCAAGATGGAAGAGACTTCTTCTACTAAAAGGTAACAACACTCTTCTTATTTTCTTTATACATATCTTGTTTGCATCATTTCTTTGTACATATCTTGTATATCTATTGGAAGACAATGTGTTCCAAGAAGAGCTATACCTATGAAAGAACAACAAGACAAGAATGAATATCACTTAGACATTACACATAAAAGAATGAAATATATCATGTGAAAGCTATTACAAGATAAGCCAAATCAAAATCACCATGAAGAGACTTAGAAGCTCATTAATAAGAGAAATTGGAGAAAGACCTATGACAACAACTAAGATGGAAGCTGGACTCGCTTAAGACAAGAGAGCTAAATTATATATTGCGTATTATTACAGGCTGCGTGATGGAAGCGCGGGACTCCTATTAGTATTGTAGAAGACAATAAGGACTAAGACAAAAGCATGGACTCAGTCAAACAAAGATTATATGCACTCTTACATGAAGCAAGGATTAGGTAGCTAATCCCATGATCCACAGATGATGAAATACATATCCATGGTAGCAAAGCATGAAAAGACAAGACGCGTCTACCAATCGTAGAAGAAGACCTTTCAAAGAGAAGCCTTAAAGTATTCCCCGTTGTCCATCCGTGATCCGGTGGAACCGGGACATGATGAAGGTAAGAAGTGGAATTCTAGGGCATGGAATCTATAAGAAACCCATGGACCCAAAAGTAAAAGGAAAACATAAGGATTCCAAGAAATAAAGAAGAACCGTAACAACCAGCCATTCTATCAAGAATCAAAAGATTTCCAGCCTGATATGAACCCAGTAACAAAAGAAATCAAGCAAGAATTGAAAGTCATGATGAAGAATATGGAAGACTTATGAATGAAAGCATTGTAAAATCCGCAACCAAAGGTTCTTTTAGATGGAGGGAGGAGACTATGATGATTTATTGTTCTAGTAATTCCATACTTATCTCTATATGCTTCATTATATTATTTGCAACATCCATGAGTCAGAATTTACATCAGATGAATGGATGTAAAGAATGTTCTCCACAAGAAATTGAGTAAAGAGTGCATGCAGAGTAATCTCAAGACTTCCTTTGAGGCATACCGTAAAGATATTCCCTGTATGTGATAAGAAGAAGACAACTTGGTGGAGAACCCCAAGGTAATGCAAAGATAAGCATGGTGAAGATTTCCTATAACATCAAGATGACTAATGTAAGATCGTGATCTCATGATGATGTATTAGGCGCCACGGATATGTTCCAGCCTAACCATGATATACTCTATTGTTCTGATCTACAAGAAGCCTTCACAAGGTTCCAGACTACAGCATAAGCATTACATTATCCAGTTAATGAATCTTAAAGGAGAAAGTGATTCTCCATCACATATCTCCGCAGATGAGCAGATAAGTATACACTTTGGTAAAGCCTATATTCAAGATGAAAGAACCTACATACTCAAGCTAGATCTTGTGGAAATGAATCCTATTAATCGGAATGGAAGACTCTCCAAGCCAGAAGAAGGTAAAATAAATATTTATTTTTGTGATCAAAATAACTCTCCAGCTTAGGAGGGAGCATTTATCTTTAAGAAATAGTCCAGATTGGACAAATGCTTTCTCGCTCGGAAAGTGTATTTAGATTTCTGACGGACAATGGCTCCCATTGTAGTTAACATGGAGGCAGACTGATCGTTGACGTATCATAGACAATCTACTCCCATTATGGGGAATGGTTAGACACAATCATTCTTCATACCAATTGTGGTGGTCATAGAATGGTCCGCCTTCGTCATTTTATTCTTTGAAGTCTGGCTAGCCAGGAGGCCAAGAGTCACCCATCTTTGAGGTTGATGCAGAAAATAATTCCCGAGGGTAGACTCATTCTTTCCGTGATACACCTTGTTTAGTGTCAAAGGAATGGCCCAAGGTGGGAATGGTCCGGACAGTTACTACTCGAGGGAAGACTCATTCCCTTCGTGCTACACTTTGTTTGGTGTCTGAGGAATGGGCCCAGAGTGGGAGTAGTCCAGTGCTCAACAACTGGATAGTTATTCCCCGAGTGGGAAGATTCGCTCTCTAGGTTACACTTTGTTTAGTGCATCGGAAGAATGGCCCAAGGTGGGGAATAGTCCTGGACAGTCATTCCTTAGGGCGTATCATTCTCTCCGTGTTACACTTTGTTTAGTAAGGTCGAAGGAATGGCCCAGGTAAGGAATGGTCCAAGCATTTCTCGAGGGTGACTCATTCTCCGTAAGTTAGACCTTGTTTGAGTGGAAGAATGGCCCAGGTGGGAAATGGTCCAGGTTCAATCGAAAACAATCCTTCCTTCCTTGGTTGAGAAGAATGGGGTAGATAGCCCATTATTGATATTTTATGTTGCGGCGTATTATTCTTTTCTAATTTCACGTTTGTGAGTGAAAGGTTGGCCCAGATTATTATTATTGACGTTATATATTGAGGGAAGACATTCTTTAAGATCTCACAGACGTGAGTGAGATTGGCCCAGATGATCATTGTTGATATTCCATACTGAGGGTAGATTGACTCTTCAGATCTCGGCCGATGTGAGTGAGATTGGCCCAGCTTTGATTTTCAGGATAACATTGTTTTGGCGCATGGTACACTCATCAGTGGGTGGAAAACATTCTTTCCGTGATCTCAATGACATGAGTGAAAGATTGGCCCGTGAGATGATGGGCTAACAATTTTTATCATACTGTTTCTATGCAGGATGTTCTCAAATGTTTGTTATGAAGATTCATATGATGATGAGGACTACCGCGGTGAATGTGTTTCATTGCTCGCAACTGAGCAACATCAAGCACTTGTGTTACTTGATGGTAGTTAACCACTGGATTGTAATTGTGGGTATTACTATGAATAGACACAGTGTGTTCTATCCTTGTTCTAATTGCCTTGAAGACTATCAATAGATTATTGAGATGATCATCATTCAAATGAATGATGAACATAGATTTTTCCAGATGGAAAATAGTTCATAGCTTTTACTTCTCTTGTATCACTCCATGGTGAGGGATTTATCCAACATCATATCTAACTACCGTATGAAGTATGGTTTCGAGATGATGCACCGATGGTGATGGTGGTGCTTATGATCTAGTCATGATATAGTCTAGATGACTTTATTGATGCTACCGTAAATGGTATGTTTTGTGCTCAAGTCCATTACCCAGAATACCTCTCTAGCTAGAGGGAGTGTTAATACGTGGTAGCCGCGGAGGTATTTACCCCCATGTGTAAACCCTCGACAAGAATAGAAGACTCCGTGAAGCAAGAGAAACCTAATGAGTTGGCTAATAACCTAGAAGCCTTGTCACCAAGAAGAAAATTTATATTAGCTATTAGCTCCAAGAGAAGAAGTCGACCAGAATTAATAATAATATACCCAAATGCATTACATACCCGTAAAGAGAAGTCGGGTTCTCAAAGAACCCGGGCAGGATTACTATAAATATAGGGTGCCAGCCATTTGTCAAGCATCTCAAAAGATCAAGTAGCTTTTCCAGCTTGGTGCACACCGCAGCCTGGGTAGTTGGTGCACAGGTTTGAGGAGGGTTGCAAGTGCAAATGTTAACTAGTTTCAAGATTGGATTGAACATCTCCTTTGGCTAGGGCTCTGGGACCATCCGGACAAGATTTTGTGTTGTTATCCTTGGGAGAGATGTCCTTTGGTTTGGCCATTCAGCCTAGGTTTTCTTCTCAGAGGAATTCCGCCATTAAGGTGCTCAGAGGCTTTCAATCTGCAGTGGTTGGGTGACGAGGTATCATCAATGGTAAAATGAACACACCATCTTCTATATTCTAACACTTTTTGTCCAAGAGAAAGTAGTCCACATTTTCGTAGACATGTCTATTTCACCAAGTCTCTCTGTAAACCAAAGTCTAACAATATAAAAGTGTTTGTGCATTAACAACCAATTAATCAATTCAAGAAGAAGATATGCATGTATAGTTACATGGTTGAAGAACATTGTTTGATTCAAGATGTACATCATCATAACACACACACACATAAAATATGAGAATGGAATAAAATAAATGAACAAGTAAAAGACATAAGACATGCCCTTCCTTTTATGTGATAGTAGTTGAGTTATATGAAATTGGATTGACTACAAAGTGGGAAAAGGGATTGTTATCCCCTACCCTAGGGATAACTAAGGAGATCATGTCTCGAGGCCCACAGATCCTAGACATGGAGTGTCAAGAGCCAAATGACTTGAGCATGGCCCCAGAGGACCCCTCTTTTCCTCAGTGCAACCTATTTATCAACATCAACAATATCCATCCCAACAGCTTGGTCTTGAAGTAGAAATAAGACTCGCTCCATGAGGTAATGAATCTGGGTATCATGGTATGTGTCACTCTAATTCTTGAAGCTCCTAAATATGTTGCATTGAATTCTCCTTCATTTCATAACTTTTTCTTGGAAATTATGCTCTTTAACTTGTTCATACATGGAAGGATGAGATGGTGCCCTAGTAAGTTGATATCCCTTTAGGATGGGTTTCCACTGAATGGTTCTTTGAAAGGTCATCGTCCATTCCCTCCATACTTACCACTTTCCATTTTTATTCCTCTCGTTTCCCCCTACCTTTGTCCGAGCATTGGGTTTGCCACACTAGGAAGGGTTGTACCTTGCCTTGTGGGAAGAAGGGGCTAAAGGCCTAGGGGGTAAAAGTAGCTGGAAAGAGTTAAAAGACAAAGAAGGAACCTTTGAGATGCTTCAACCAGGGATTTTCGAGAATCAATAAAAGGCTTCTCAGTAAGAAAAGGGAACCTATAAGATAATAAAACTCAAGGTACTTGTTGGTGGATAGGAGGTCTCATCATGAGCTGGCTTATTATGACCATGGGCATATAGCGGCATGACACTACCATCTATCTGGTCACCAAACCAGGGTAGTGGCTCTTGGTGGCATAACCAAGAGAAAGGGGGTCTCATCAGAATCCAAACTTCTCATTTCCGTGAAATGCTTGTAGATAACACTACCACCTCTGGTCACCAAGCTAGGATAGTGTCCCTCAACTTTTCCCTTGAAGCATAAAAATGAAAGATCAAAAGAAATGAAGCTAAGAATAAAAGGCAATGAATGGGCTAGGAAACAATGACATCCATGACAAGGTGCAACTCACCCTCTACGAAGGCACCCACATGTAAGGCTTACATTTCCTTGTTATCATTGCACCCCATGGCCAAACACTTATCACATGCCACCTCATGCACTTACATGACCTAGATTGACTCTCGCCTGGGAAACACCCCAAAATTAAGGAGGATTAGCCCTATAGGATACCTTGAGACCCTCTCCAAACTTGACTTGTTAAATTTCATAACATCTTTGAGCATTTGTTTGGGTAAAAGGGGGTATGATGCACATGTTTGGGTAATTTGATTATTGGATGTGATTTACATGTCAACTGGATCCTCGTTTTCCTGATAAGCTCTCAAACGTCCAGACAAGTGACTCGAAGTCAACTTGGGACTCAGCCTTCGATTCAAAGTCTATTCAAAAAATGAAAATGACAAAAAATATGACAAATTGAATTTAATTCAATAAAATATATCCATGACAACCCATGTGCTAAATAAGTTAACGAGTGATAATATATGAGTAGGGTAGTGGGGAGATGGATAGTGTGGGAAAATGACTCTGAAGGGCCCAATGAGCCCTAGATTTGGCATGAATCCCAAGACATGCAACAACGGTGAGCCCCCTAAATACACTGTTTCAAAATCGAGTATTGGATCTGCTCTTGCAAATAATTTGGGATTAATCATGTCTGGCCCTGGGATGGGGCTGTTAGAATAGGTTTGAATGTTTTCTAGTGGTCACATTTGTTGATGTACTTAACACCATTATGATGGTATTTGTATCATTTCAATCCATCGGGGGCATTTATATACATATGATGTGGCATTGTTAGATTCATAGGGATCCTTTAGTGGAGCATTTATTTGTCTAGTGGCCACATTAGTTGATGTACTTAACATAATTATGATGGTAGTTGTAGCATTTAAAGCCTTCACTGGTGTGGCATTTTTTCAAAGTAGGGAAATTAACTAGTGAAAGGGTGGCCTACCAAGGTGGTAATTCTGAGAGTTCAAAGCTTGTGCAAAGTGGGGAAATTCATTAGTGAAAGGGTAGCGTATAAAGGAAGAAAGGAAGGCTTTAACCAAGCATGGATGATAGGTGGGGTGCACTTGGTATGCCTGGTAGGCATGGATAGCATGCTCGTAAGTAATATGCCTGGCTAGACCAGGAAACAGACTGGCTATAGCTTCCCGAGGCTTGCTATAAAATCTGTTCATCTTACCTAGAGAGCGTACTTAATTGAGATCTGTTCAATTGGCCGAGAAGGATAGCCATCCAAAAGAGCGTGAAGGGGTATTTGAGAGCAGCAAGCATCTCTTGTGGGGGCAACACCATATGATCCATGTGACTTATGAACCCCTGGAGGGCACACTTGTTGTTGTTGTAGGACCTTTCCCGATGGACAGGTACACATGGGGAATGATTAGCTCAAACCTTGATGGGGATGAATGCCCGTAGATGGATGTTGTGACCCCAACCAGGGGCAAGAAGACATCAGATATTTGCACCAGGAAGAAAGAAGGACATTTCCCTTGAGGACACCCTAGCAGACCTAGACCCAGGGGGATCTTGCTCTTCCACCTAGATGTTGACCTTTGAAATCCCATGATGTCACCATCATGACCCTAGACATCATCTAGAGCTACAATTTTCATTTTGAGGGAAGTTATGAGCTAGTTGGCACATGTGGGCATTATTCGGGGCCTTTAGAGGCCAAACGTTCTGCATTTGGAGCCCAACGTTCCACCTTTGGGCCTCAACTTCACCCTATAAGGGCATGACATCACCCTTGGAAGTGTTTTTAGATGCTAATTTATTTTATTTGTGTCTAAATTGAATTTATTTGTAAATTGGCCAAGTCGTCCTTTATTTGACTTGAAAATTAATTAAAGGTCAAAATTATGTATAAATAAACATAAAGTACTCTCATTTTTTCATAACAACTCCTCACACAAGAGGAGAGGTCTGAAATTTGCACCCTAGAATGGATATTGGCTGAAATTGTGAGGCACACTCTTGTATAAGGCTGATTTTTTGCAAGTTGGATCAATCTTGGAAGATTTTATGGTGATCTTCCATGGTATTTCATGATTATTCTTGGTGAAAGTAGGTAAAATCTGCATTTTTTGTCATATATTGAATGGTTTTATTTGCTCACACAAGATTATGAAATTGCATGATATGATTAATGCTTGAAGGAACCTAAATTGCTACTTTCTTACTTTCTATTTGCCAAGATTTTCGTTGAATTGATCTAGTAACTAGTGAAACCCTAGAGCCCTAGTTTCCTAGCACTCTAAGGTTTTGACCTAGTTATATTTTCCTAAGTTCTTATCCCATAAGAAACCTAAGGAAAGCAAGGTGCTAAGGTCTAGAATTGCCTAAACCCCAGTATCTTGTTTTCTTGAGGAAAATGCATACGTGGACTTAAGTTACTACTTCTCCTATGCATTCCTCTTGGACTTTTGTGCACTATCAAAATTGATTTTTAGCCTTAGAAGAAGTCATCCACTTGAATCCATAAGCCCTAGAAGGCACTAGTTCTAGCCTCTCTCTTATTGAAGGATTGATTAAACACTCAAACTCTCTTCTTTGAAGCTTTTTCTAACTTCTACTAACCCTAAACTAGACTAATTCACTAGCTAACTTGATGTTGTTGCAAATCACTGCTACAGTCATACTAATTCATACTAATTTTATGCATACACCAAATAACTTGCATCTAACTCGCTCATAAATTGCTTATGATAATTGCCAAACATTCTACTTTATAAATGCTAAGTTTACATGGTGTTTTCTTGCAATTCTGAGCACTAATACTTGTTGTTGTTACAAAAGATTGCTACGACCATCTAACTGCGGCAAATTCACTACAAAATTGACATTTAATGCTAGCTAGACATTGCTAAAATTGCCTGTGACAATTGGTTATCTTTTTTCCTAGTTAAAGATACCTTTTTATTGTCTTTTCAAGCATTTCCAAGGCATATTTATTGCAGTTGTTACAAAATACTTATTGTTTTTATAAAATTTTATATTGTTGCATATTTATATCAGCTAGCTTATTTTTCAAAGGTTCATGGTCTTATGAGGCACTGACATCATTTGGTACTTGAAAGCTGCCATAGTTTCCCTTTGTTGTCTTGTTCTGGGCAGGTACACTTTATTTTTATTTTGCTTCATCTCTTAAAGACCTAGAGAACCTTTTGACTTGAGTGACCAGTGAGAGGGGGGTTTTTCTTACATCCTTGTCTTAGTCTTACCAACCCTTTAGGTCATTGGGGACATCTCCCTTGGGGTAACTTTGATATACTCCTAAACAGAAAGGGGTTTCCTATTAAGGTGGCAGTGATAGGTCACTCCTTGTTACGCCAATCTTTCATCTATTACTTGCCTTGGGCTTTGGGAAAGTACAAATTGCATGATAACATGGCTCATTAAGGGGATTTCTCTCCCTGAGCCTGAAGTTGCCAAATTTTTAATGGTTACTTTGCAGGTAACTCCCACATCACCATCCTTCAGGAGAAAGAATCAATAGATAATACTATGGAGCATCTTTCAACTTTTTGTACAACTTATGGGTCCAAAACTCAATGTCCAAAACCCAATGTCCAAAACCCAATGTCCAAAACCCAATGATATAGGAAAACTCCCCATGATATACATGAATGGTCATTAGACTAATGGAAGTCATGGATCCAATGTAGAAAATCTTTCATCATCTATTATGCCTTTCAAGCATCACAAGATGTGGGAAATGGTTATTCAAGGGGTGGGGAAAAAATGAAAAATGGATGTCTAAACCTTTAGCCTTTGTCATTATATTTCAAATTTACCCTAAGATTTTGGTTGCGCATGTGTTTATTACGACTCTTTCTAGGCTCCCTTGACTAGAACCTATCAAAGATTGGAAAAATCTCTCCAGAGCTTTCTTTGGGAAAATATCAAAGGTGGTAAATTTTTTCATAGAGTTAACTAGAACCTTTGTTGCACCCTCACGAACAATGATGTAATGTGGATCAACAAATATCACACTCAAACCCAAGCTCTATGTGCCAAATGTGTCATTCAAGCCTTGGAAGGGATGGATGCCTCGAAGATGCTCTTGCATTGTTGTTTTAGTCAAGGAGTTCCTTTGGGTACAAAATCATGGTCGAGATTAAATCTACAAACCCTAATTGTCACCCAAATCATAGCTAAAGTCGAAGGCACTTGTGTGGGCACAACATTTGGAAGGCCTGGGAGGTCATCAAATGCTTCTTAAATTGGAAAGGCCAAGGGTTCAAATTTGGCTTGTCTTTATGAGCATTCGATTTGGTGGTCACCTATTCTCCTACATAAAGGCAAGGATTATGGTTGAGCCTCCATGGTTTTTGGCCTTGAGATTCTTCAAAATTAGAATTATAACTATACATGAAATCTTCCACTATAGGAATAGAAACCAAATCAGACCTCCCAAACCTAAAAGGATGGTTTTAGTTCATATGAAGATCTTATTCTAGACTCCCCTTCCGTTGAAGTCGAGAATTCAATTTCCTTTAATTGTTAGAAGGGAAAGAATCAAAATAAGTCTGAGGCCTTATAAAAATATAAGCCAAATGATAAGAATAGGTGATTGGGTCACAGACATGTGCTTGATGCTCAACTTAATAAAGTTTGGAGGCTTATTTATAAGTTGTCTACTTGGTTCTTTCAACTTCGTGATGTGTGGACACCTTTTTTCACTTGATCTCTTATGTTGGGTGGGATGTTGTACGCCATAGATTGGTTCTTCTTGAAATTACTCAACCCTTGTGACCTTTCTGTAGCCAGTGGAAAGCATTAAGCATCTCTTTTGATTCTATTGTTTTCCCATGCTAAGCTAAAAGCGGATCTCAAAGTTTTGTAGCCAACTCCTCTTTGTTGCTCTTTCATAGAAATATTCCTTACTAGAGTAGAAATTAACCTAGGTCATTGAATTTCATGTTTCCTATTAACTCATTGGAATTCAAATTTTTATTTTAAAATGGAAAAAAAGGAAGGCGATTTTGCTAAATTAAGCCTAAGCATATAATAATTTCTCTTTTATACTAATATTTGATTACAAAATTCAATACAAGTCCAAAAGGTGGAACAAGATGTAGCGCACTTTTTCCAACTCCTAAACCATTAGGGAAGGGTGTCACGCACCATAAGTAGAGAACCCCTTGTCAAGTCTTTGATCCCTTCTGCTCGATCTAGACAATGTCAATGGGATGGGAGGAGTCATGGCCATAAATCTTGTTGTATTTTGCGAGAGAGTGGAAAGTGTCGCCATAGTTGGCCACAAGGGCCTCCTACATGGCTATTACATGATAAATTCATAACTCTTATGATGTCAATTTCATAGAATGAGAAACAACCTAAGAATGACAGGTAGAAAATTATTGCACCTGGCATGTAGTCGATGAATGATGTGTGGGGGCCCTTTAAGAATAATAATGATGATCCTCCTCTTAATGCATAACTAATTTCAATGGCAGCATAAATGAAGCTTCTTCATGTTTGTTGTCATTCCTTTTTGTGCTTTAATGAGAAACTATTTAAGGGCATTGAGTGTTTATGTTGTATGTCCAAATGGCATTTTTGAGACACTTGACTTAAATGTTGTATGGCCAATTGGAAATATATTTCTGATAGATGATTTAGGGAAATTTGACAACTTTGTTTGCTTTTAAGCATCCTTTACCCAACCTTATAGTGGCCACCCAAATGGCCTTTTTTCTATGAAAAAAAAGGTTGTATATGCATGTACTTCGAAAATATTAGTTGTAATGTGGAACCAAATCCCACCATAGAATGAACCATTGTAATAACAACTTGTAATACATCACATCGGTAACAATTTCAAGCTAGAGAGGACACAAAGCATGACAACCATACCATTGTCGATGTCAATGCTATAGTAGGAAAGGATGTTATCACATTAATCAAGGGACATGCACCCAGAAGCGAGCATACAGATTGGAAAAGTTGTTGGTGCATGTAAAGCCTCATAAACCACCCTTTCTTTAAATTAATCCCATGTGGGGTTATTCACAGCACACAAAAACATTATTTTACAAAAAAACTGAAGAGCGAAAGAGAGCATGCAAACTTACAAGTTACAAACAGATCACACCATCATAAAAAAACTTGTCTGTGAGAATTTTCCAATTAATGTACATAGTAACTTTTCGTGTCATAGTAGGTATTAAAGTATGCAAGTTGATCAAAAACCTAGGTTAATAATTGACATAATTTATCAAAATGAGAAATCTATGCATGTGAGTTTATGACATTGTAGGTATTAACATATGCAAGTTTATGGTCAAAACCCCATGTTATAAATTGACAAAATTTTATCAAAATGATCAATCTATGTAGGTAGAATCTGACAATTAATTTACATATTAAATTTTTATGTCAATGTTAGTACCACAATATCCAAGTTTAAGGTCAAAAACCCAAAATCCCATGTTAATATTTGACAAAATTTTATCAAAATAAACAATCTATTCTTAATGGTTATCATGTAAAAATTATGGTTAAAAACATAAATGATTATTAACCTTGCCTCAGTGTATGAGAGAGATCTTGAAGGATAGGCATAGCCATGACTATCCATGAGGGCTTTAGGGAAGGGTATTAGACTGCTTACAAATAAAAATAAATCCCATGACACGACTACAACAACAATGTGAACAATACATAGCAAAAAATAAGGAGAACCTATTGGTTGTATTAAAAATAATAAACTAAAGAGGGATTTCCATAGCAGCATCACAATTATTTATTTCAATTTTTGTGTAATATATATGGTAAGCAATTGCATATAGGTAATTTAATGCTAGAAATGAGTTTAAGCTCTCAGTGATAATGGGTGGGAAGACAATTACAAGATCTGTCATAGTAATACAAATGAAGTAAAAATCTCAGACATGTAGAGATATTTTGTTTTGCAATGGAAAAAAAAACAAGATATAGGCTATCAGGATGGTTAGACATTATGGTAGCATTGTCATATTTTTTTCCAAACCTGGGAATAGTAAAATATAATACCTAAGTACAACTCCCCGTCTACATTAGATAATGTTACCCTAAACCCCTCTTCTGCCTTGGAAAAGCAAACAAATAAAAAACATAGAAAAAAGAGATAAAATATGATGATCAAACACACCTACCATGGCTTGTTCTGCTCTAATCTCTGTGTATTTCTCTCTTTCTATAGACTACTCGGATGGTTAGAAATAATGGCAGTATTTCCATATTTTCCTCAAACGCGGGAACACTAAAATCCCATTACCGATTACGACTACTTGCCTGCACAAAATAATAAAAACCTAAACCCCTCTTCTGCATGGCTGAGTAAACAAAGAAACAAAAATAAGAACAAAAATGATGAACAAACACACCTACCTCGGTGCTCTGCTCTGATCTATTTAGTTCACTCTTTTCTCTGCCCCACTCTGATTTCTTTCTGTTCTATGAAACTTTTTTCATTCACAAATTTTGAAAAGAAAAAACAAAGCGATCTCAACGATAAATCTCATCGTGTGCTCCAATCCCATTCTCAAATGATATTTTCTTGGCCTGATACCATTATATAGTATTTCAATCTCGACTTTTTCTTCTTTGTCTCATATCATCAACCATTTTGGCATTGCACACATTTATTTTTGTCTATCTCATTGTCCTCAATCATCTCTGTGATGCTCTCATTTCATTTCGTTAACCTCTTCAACCATTTGGGCATTGCTCTTATTTTTGTTTCTCTATCTCATCTCATAATGCTCTCATTTTGTAAGTCGATATTATAAAATTTATTTAGCTATTTTTTGTAAGCTTATATGAACTTTTTTATTTCCATATTATTTGTATTGGAGTTATCATTGTTTATTTGAATTATGTATCATGTAGAGTTTTATATTTTTTATAAAAATTTATCCCTTAAATCTAAAAAATAATAGGAATAGTTATTGTTCCATTTTATTGTTGATAGAAATTTTGTTTTTTTCTATTTTAAAACAACTAAAATCATATCAATTTTGAAAAACTTAGTGGATTAAGGTGGGATTTGACCACTAATTAACTTGTTCCTTAATTAATAGTGGGGATAGGAGAAACATGTTTGTTTTTCTTGGTGGTTTGATTAACCAATGTAACATGTTGCATATTCCATGACATTCATTGCAATTCTATGACTAGTTTCCATATTTGGTCTCTGTTTGTCTTTAAAGTTTTAGTTTCCCATAGCATGGTATGCCTTTGTTTTTGTTTAAGATAATATTTTTACATATATTATGTCATCCTCTAAGGTTGATGTAAAACATGTCTTTTTTCTTCTTCTTCTTTTTTGGAGGTGGGGGGTGGGGGAATGATGTTATTTAATGGTTTTAATTAAGAAATAGGCCTCAACATGTTGCTTATATTATCGTGAATATATTTAATGCTTCTTGGTTTGGATTGGTAGATTAGTTGTGCTCTTAATTACCTTAATGGGTATCTATTTTTTTTTTTAACTGTAATGGGTATGGGATTTATTTATCTAAATTGAAAATGGGTCTTTGCCAAAGCGCCCCCTAATACAATGCAGTTTACTAACTGCTGCTGATTTTGTTTTACAAACTTCTCAGGGAGTTTGAACAAAACTTTCATTGTTTACAATTAGCAGTCCTTTCATGAGTGTGTTGCCTTTGTTCGTCATCTGGTCAACTTCGTTGTTTGACTTTCTAAGAATGTGATAAAACTTTCACAAGTTGAAGTCTAGAAGAACTCGCTTCAGTCTATCCAAGGTTTTGTTTAGGCTGGCGTTGCTGAACCGTGCCTCCATGTTTAATTTTTTTATTAATATCTCTGAGTCTCCAAAAACTTGAAGGTCTTTGACTCCTTTTTCTCTGGAAATAAGGAAAGCTTTGATAAGCCCTAGTATTTCATCTTGATTGTTGGATTTCTGACCTAAACCCCAGCAGAAACAATGTTTTGTAGACCCATCCGGGGAGTAGATGACCCCCCCAGCACCAGTGACACTGGGGTTTCCTTTGGACGCCCCATCAAAGAAAATTGTGGATAAATTTTGAGACCGCCACCAAGACTGGAAAGTGCCATCATCATCTCTTATGCGCCAATCCAGGTTGACAGTTTGAGGGGAGAGGGGATGCTTACATGGATAACGCACAAGAGGGCCTAGCCACCTCTTTTCCTCGGGCGATAACGAAGGATCCTCTTTAAAATACTGTTGTTGGGCCGCTTCCAAGAGGAAGGATTTAGCTTTTGCAACTACTTGCATCGGGGAGTGCCGCAGCTCTTTGAAAATCAGCTGATTGCGTGCCAACCAAAGCTGCCAACATACATATTTGGGAATCGTCGTCCAAATTTTGTGCCAAAAATATTTGGAGGGGATTTGTTGGGGGTAGAAAAGACTCCAAGAGGAAAAGTGGTCTGCTACAAAAATCTGGGGTTGGAATGAAATATGAAAGTCCTGTAGCATGAGTCCCTAGACCTCTTTAGCAAAAATGCATTCCATGAATAGGTGTTGGGATGTTTCGGAGTTATCGCTGCATAACACGCATCTGTGAGGCCCCACTATGTTCCTTTTCTCCAGATTATCTCCCATTAGAAGTTTATTGTGCACCAGAGTCCAGAAGAAGAAGTTCACTTTTGGTATGGCTAGAGGTTCCCAGACGTTTTTCCAGAAAGCCAGAGTTTGACTGCTGTTTCTTGATGCCTGCAAGATTCTATATCCTCCTGCTGTGGTGTATACACCTATCTGGCCCCAACCCCAGCTATCTTTCATGGTTCTATTGACAGGGGCGGCGTCCTCCAGCAGATCTACGAGTGTGGATTGTTGCAAAGATAACCGGGCTGGGAATCCATGAAAATCACATCCTGCCCAATCTCCGTGCTCATCCCATTTCAAGAGGTCGTATAGACTGTGTTGACGGGCGAAATTGACCGTCCGTCAACTGGGAGAGTGGAACCGGTCCGAGGTTGTCTAATAACCCAAGCCGTTTGGAATGGACCACCCTGACGAGTACCTGACGGAGTTAGCGGCTCCAGTTGGCCACCAAAGGTCCTGAAATATGGAAACCAAAGAGAGTAGTGAGGTTAAGAAATCCAGGAAACTAGAAACCTAATAAAATAGAGGCAAATAACTAAAATAAATAAAGGAAACTAGGAAACAAATGAAGCAAACTAAAACTAACTACACTAATCCTTTACTATTAATTACTAACTACTTATATATACACAAAACTAACTAAGCTATGAGTTATAATAACTCCAATCAACTACCTAATTATCAACTATTAAAAATTTCATATACAAAATATACAATATGGACAAACCTGATTTAGTTTAAAACGCAAAACTCGGCATAAATGCCTTTCAAGTACAGCCAAAGATCTCTTTTTTTGATTTTTGTATTTATGAAAGAAAGATAGCAGAATTAAACAATCTAATCCTCTTACTGAAATTTAAAACAATGTAATGCTTTCAACCCCTAAAACTATCGTTTATATTTAATACTGTAATCAGAAACAGCCAAAGCATCTATTAATGACACCGGAAATGCTCAAATGCTTACATGTGGGATGACTAGCAAGGCTGGTTGGAGGGAAGAAATTCACCTGCATTTTATCCACCTTAAACTTCACTTGAAAAGGATCAGTACATCTTTGCTTCTTGAAGTAATGTTACAGGAATGAAACAAGACATAAAAAGAGAGAAATTATAGCAGGTTTTATGGTGATAAAATCTTCATGAAAGGGAAACCTATTATAAATGAAACATATAATAAATTACGGCCTCTGAGAAGAGATAAAGCTATCATTCATAAGTGGATCAATGCTTGTTATGTTCTTTTATCTCTTCTTTGGAAGCAACAGAATCATATAACTTGATGAGAAATTATCTTGTAATTTTGATTTGGAGGATAACAATGTACTAAACTATAGGCGGAATGATAACCACAAAACACTAGAACAAAGTATCCATTATATTGAAAAGCAAAAGCTATAACAACATATCAATTCTGTTCCAGTTTGAGATGAGGAATTACACATATCCATGTTCTTCCACCAATTTGATGATTTTCATTATTACAAAACCATGGGTTTACTCCAGTTTGAATCAGAATTACATATCCATGTTCTTCCACCAACTGATGATTTTCATTATTACAAAACCATAGGTTTATATAAGTTTCTCACAAGGTAAAACATCCTTGTGAATAATAGCAAACAATTTACACAATCTGGGAATAATCCCAAAAATCTCTTAAACTAAGTAACTAAAAATATAAGTGAAATATTTAAGATATCTTCCAACTGCTCCTCACATCCATAACAAATTCGAATTTTCCTGTAATAGACATAAAGATCAAGTTAGAGGAGTATTTTATTGAGAAAACAATAGAAAAAATGACTCTATAGACTCAGCTACAGAATCTGCTGATTCTGTAGCTGGTCTAGAATAGTAAATAGGACCAGATATATAATCAAAATCAAATCGAATCCAATCATTACAAATTACAAATGATTTAGGAAAAGCAAATCCTTTTAATCAAACAGAATACAATCGGGACAGAGTGGGAATACTATGTTTTCCCAATCATTGTAAAATCAAATCAAATCTTAACAAGATTATTCTATGAATGCAATTAATGGTAACCAGATCATATGAGATATAAAACAATCATTATCGGTTTGCACAGGATCCAAATCGTTTAATCAAATAGCCAAAATGGTCACGATAAAACAGGCATAACTCTATCCATAAATCTTAGTCATAGACTTTACATGCTGAATTTCCAACAGTTCATAGATGTGGTTATAACTGTCATCGACTAGTCATAGTAATGAATTGACAACTTTTAATTAAAATTGCAATGTGGAAACAACCTCCATTGTAATCGGATGAAATCATATCAGCTCAAGAATCTTTTACAAAGTCAATGGACAGAAGCATGATAAAACCTACAGATTCATGAATCGAGCAATAATCCAAACCAATTTTCACTGAACCAATTATAGAAAC